>CAUJNA010001214.1:0-99745 GCA_963377175.1 Effrenium voratum | reverse complement strand
CTCAGCTTGATCAGGGCTTGTTACTCCATCTACTCCCTGCCAATCGTGCCCGTCATGCTGGGCTAACAAACCCTGCCATCTGTGCTCTTGGGTATACCCATAGGGGGGCCATCCCTTGGCAGTTTGGCGACTACATCACGCATTATGATTGTCTTGCTGCCATTGGTCACGCGCTGGGGACAAGAACCGCGCCCCCACCACAGCACGTGTGTCGGCCAAGCAATGAATGTGACCTGCATTACCACATTGCAGCCTTCTCCGCGCAAGCCGTTGATGCTGCTGGCATCCTCCTTGCTTTTCCTTGCGCATCTGGTTGGCTTCCTACTGTGTGGTACCTGCGAACTACCACTGCTCCTGTTCCTGCTGCACATGACCGGGCTCCTGTCTCTCTTTCGCCCCCACGGGCCCCCCTGACCCCTAGCCTCCAACTCCCGCCTCCTCCCTCATCTCCGGTCCTCTTAACGACCCCCCCCGCCACCCAGTCTCTGTCTGCGCCTTGTGTGCACTTCACCCCACACTTACATTCATTTTCTTTTGCTGCCAGGAAGGTACTTTGTCCTTTGCGTCTTGGCGCGCTTTGCATGCTCCAAACGTAGGCGTTTTACGTATGGTCTTTGTGCTTTGCTCTCGTATACAATCTCGTTCCCTAGCTGTGATCTTGGACTCGCTCCCAGCTGGGTACCCGACCGCATTCCCAACACAACCCGCGACACAACCCCCAACGTCACCCCCAACATAAACCCTGGCCCGACACAAACCTTCGACACTGCGAAGGACTCTTCCGATAAAAACGTTGTGCTCTGCACGGCTCAATTGAACAAAGAAATGCATAACGAAACATCTGGGGAAACTGCATACGGAAAGTGCACATAGAAATGCATAGTGAAACGCGTAAAAAGTTACATAGGGAAGGCACACAAAAATGCATAGCGAAATGCACAGGGGAATTGCAGAGGGAAAGTGCATAAAGAAATGCATAGTGAAATGCAAAACGGAAATTGCATAGGAAAGGTGAACCGAGAATTGCATCGCGAAACGCATAGGGAAATCGGAAATAAGAGTCAGTAAAATTCGGCCCCCAGCAGAGTTCACGGGAAGACGCAAGGGAAGTTCTGGGGCGGTAAAATTTGTTTTTTTTTGGTAAGATTGAAAATAGAGCTACTCTGGAAATGCACTGGTGGGCAGCTCTGGTGGAATTCTCGGCGGGATCCACTGGCGAGCCGCTCTGGCGTGATACTTGGCGGGATCCCATTGGCCGGGAGACTTGATGGCATCCACTGGCAAGCCGCTGGCGGGATACTTGGCGGAATCGACTGACGAGCAGCTCTGGCAGGGATCCTGGGCGGGATTCACTGGCAAGCTGCTCTGGCGGATACTGGCTTCACCTTTCGCTGGCCGCTGACCTGTTCATACTGCGTGCACGCGAAGCCCTGTCAGATGCCTCCTCTTCTCGGGCGGCTCGGCGGAGGCTGCTCTGAGCTGCGGGAGAGCCGCTGAGAAACTGGCTCCTCGGGGCCAGCCTCTGATCAACTTCACATGGCTGCTGATCTGGCAATTTGGCTTTTTTCCTTCTTTCCGAGCGGGCAGAAATGGCCAAAATTCGCGCGCGCTAAACACGCGCGCCTTCTGCGGGCAAAGTGGGCCACAGAAGCTACTGCGGGGTCCGCGCTGGCCCGCAAAGAAATACGACGCCAGGCGCAAAAGATGTCCGACGCCCAGCAATCGACTGCAGCGGCGTTGGCGACCACACTGTCGCTCATCCATTCTTGAAAGCTGCTGTCCGATCACTTCGCCACGTTCTTTGCCACGTGGTGGCGTTGGACGCCTGTAAGTCCTGGTGGCAGCGGAATCACACCGTGGACAGACACGGAGCGTGGCAGCGTGTCTACTACCCCATTCGTGTTGGGTACGCTTCAACTGTCCAGAAGGTCCTTGGGGATGAAGTGGAGCACGGCTGGACGCCCATCCAACCTGCCAACCTGCCAGCGTTACAGCGCTGAGCCGCGTGGAAAGGTCCAGCGCATTTCTCCGGCAGGCAAGCTCACGCCCGTCCTCTTCACGCCGGCGGTGGAGAAGAATTCGTGGTTGGTTTTTTTTTGCTCACACATCTTTGTTAAAATTTCTGAAGAAGCGATTGCTAAAATGTAAAGAAGAAGTGCAACGTGTGGGTTAGCGTTTCAGCTGAGATGTAGAGGCTTGAGCTTGTTAGTTGGAAGGGAGCAGCAGGCAAATGGCTTCTCTTGATCTGGATACGGATGACGTAGTGCTTGATCCTAGATCTTCCTTTTTGCTGCGGCACGGCTGATAAACTGTTCACACGGCAATGTGAAAATTGCAGCCCAGGCTCAAAATGTGAAAATCTGACTCCTTTCTGGGCTTGGCCAGCTTGATAAATTGATGCGGCGCATTGTAAAAATCCAGGCCCAGTATGTAAAGATCTGACCATTTGGTTCCTTTCTGGTGCTCCTACGGCGCAATGTACAAAGACAATCCAGGCTCAAAATGTGCCGATCCGGTCACTTGGCTTTTTTTTCTGGGCTTGGCCCCCTAGTGCGCACGCGAACACCTCCAGGCCAGTGTTGACACATATGCTGGGGCAGCAAGACAAACATCTGGGTTGCACGGTACCCACCCGAACAATCTCACTTCCCCTTGTCGAAGACCGACGTTGTATGGACATGAGCCTTTGTTTGCTTCATAGACCAACGTTGCATGAGCACGGCGGGAGAACAAGTCGCGAGGCGCCTGCTAGGGTCCAACTTATATCCTCAGAATATCAATTTCGTATATCAAAGAAAAGTATTCCAGCAAATCTTTTAATTATCTATAGTCATGTGTCGAATCATCTCCATCTATCTATTTACCTCTTTATCTATTTATCGGCTTGTTTTTTATCTACCTATCTATATATCTACATCTATGTCTCTTTCTATCTATTTACTCTCTTTATCTCTTTATCTATCTATCTATCGGTCTATCTGTTTACCGTTTATCTATGCATTTATTTATTTCTCCATTAATTTTTATATATATTTTTTTTTCGGTTTATTTTTTTTTTTTTTTTTTTTTTTTTATCATTTAAAAATTGTGATTCCGGAGCCAGTTACGAAAATGGAATTCATGCATTACTTTCGTACTTAAAAATTGCGATTTTCAATCCAGCTACGAAAACGGAATTCATACATTATTTTCGTATTAAGAATTTGGGATAATCGAGCCGTAATTACAAAAATGGACCATATACTATTGTATTTAAAGGTTCCGATTTTCAAGTCCGAAAGACCCAGATACGAAAATACTTTCGGACCTGAAAATTGACATTTTGCGAGGCCCAACTGCGAAAGTTGACCTTATAAAAATATTATGATTGTCATAAAATCTGAATTTCACCTTACGAACATATTACACCTACCACGAATACTATATTTAACCTTGCGAACATGATATACCTGTCACAAATTTTGCACTTGACCTTACGAACATGATATATATACAACAATTGCACTTAACCTTACGAAAATTCTACAACTGCCACGAAAACTATATATGACCTTACGAAAATGATACACCTACCACGAAATCTGTATTTAATCTTACGAAAATAATATATTTATCATAAAAAATATATTTAACCTTCCGAAAATACCGAATCTACCACGAAATATAAATTTGCTCTTGCAAAAATAATACGTCTGCCACGAAATCTGCACCTAAGCTTTCGAAAATGTTATGTTTACAGTGCAATTCAATCCTTCAAAAAAAATCTCCTTACGAAGATTTTGCGCCTATCACGAAATCAAAATGTTATATCTATCATGTAATTCAAACCTTATAAAACCTCTATGTTACCATATCCCTTCTTTCCTATTAAGCAAAACGACGTTCCCAGAAAAGGCCCCCAGGCTCGAGATCCGCCCCTACGCCCTCTTAGCCCCAAAGCAATCCAAAGAGCAAGCCAAAACGTATCCAAGAGGCAATCTAAGGCGCGCCCCAAGCCAAGGCCCTAGGACCTTAACGCCCCATAAAAGGCGCAATTAGCAGGGCGACCTCTATTCTAGGCATTATTTGCAAAAACGAAACCCCAAGCGCATCCCCAAAACGTGCCCAAGAAACAATCCAAGGCCCTTCCCATATAAAGCGCGCCAAAGAAGGTGCAATCCTAATACTATCCTCGCCCCAAGTTAATAATATACCCGTCGTCCAGCAAATATTATAACTAAAATAATTTTCAATCCACTCCACACAATTAAATCCATAAAAAAAGATTTCTCCCTTTCGCAAATTCCATCACAAAATCTTTGTTTAACCTTATAAACATAATATACCTATCATAAAATCTATCTCCAACCTTACCAAAATATTATATCTACCACAATTTAAATCTTAAAAATATATAATTTTCAACCAACCAGAAAAACCAAAACCCACACAAAATTATATTTTTTACAAATATTTATTCCCCCATCATAAATACACTTTTTCTCGCATATATTTTCTTCATCTGATTTTTATATAAAACAACCTTTCAATTAATTTCGATAATTCGGAAATTTCCTTATAACTTTCCCTTAATTACTGATTAATTAACAAACAATATCTTACTAATACAATTTTTATTTTTTTATATAATACAAATTATATCCAATATAATTCATATATAAAATAAATAATATATATTATATAACTAAATACTTTGTTTCTTTAATAAAAATACATCCCTAAAATTCGTATTTCGGATAAACATAATTTCCAACAAAATCTTATGAAAAATTCTAAAACACGCAAAACGCAACATGTATTCTTAGTTACCTATGAAAAGCCTCGTTATCCGTTTTGTTAAAATCATCACCCATAATAATGGTTTCGAGCAAAACAGCATACTCTATATGGATAACCATAATTTACCCATAATCCTCAAAATGAAAAATATAAAATAAACCAGACCTTACATTTTTGCCTCCAGGCACTCCTCTCCCCCTTTTAACTTCGTATTTTACTCCTCATCTATGTCTTTGGTATTTTAATATTTTCCTTGGTCTGTACGACAAACCATATTGTTATTCAACTATCTCATTACGTTGGTGATCCTTTCTCGCCGATATTGCTGTTTACTGGAATATATCCTTGCTCTGGATTTTGCATATGCCTAGGGAGCTATGCGCCATACACTACACATCGATCATTACACTGAGACTAATGGGCATTTAACCAACCCACATGACCCATTTGTGGGATACATATGGTAAGAAACCTTGCCAGCAATTCCTTTCACCCTACTAAGTGGCACAAACCTTCGGCAAAAAAAATTGCCTTCCCTGCCGAACTGGATCAGCAAATCTGCTGGATGCATACGCGCTTTATCAAGTGGAGTCTGTTGCGTTGCACGTGGACTAGGACTACGAGTTGAAGCTGTGCAACGTTTCGCTACTCCTGACTGTGCCCGCGAATCCTTCTCTAGGAAACAAAGGGGTAGCTCTGAAGCAGGTTGCAAACAAAGGTACAAAGACACACAAAGTTGAGCATTGCTGTATCTTGAAGAACTGCCAGTTGATAAACAAGAAATGCAAAGGATTGACGTCAGCAAAAATGGAGAGATCAACAACATGAAAAGAACTTCAAAAGTTGCCGTTTCATTGAAAATGTTTAGATCTTGGTCACTCCCTTTCTCACCACTTCCCAACTCCAACTCCGCTCCCCAGCTTCTTGTGAGGGAAATTCGGTCGAGATGGGCCTTGCAGTTCTACTTGGGAGTGTGAAGAGATGAAGTGAATGGCTTGATTCCATGCATCTTCAATCTCTCTTCATCATTTCTCGGTCTCTCGCTCTGTGTAATTCACGAGTTCACCAGCCGTAGCAAGAGACAATGAGAAACGGCGGCTTCCGCTTTCAGCGTGGTCTCAATGCTTTGGAGATCTTCAGGGACACATGGCGTCGCACCTGACGGCGCGGCGCAAGCCATGCAAGGCGAAACCCGCAGTTCCCTTTTGCGCCTTCTCTGCCATTGGCGCATCCACAAACGCTGAAGGGAATCTTGAGGCTAGCCAGAGGTAGGTGTCACACACCTGCAGGGTGCAGAGCTCAACTTCTCAACGTCTCAACATTTCTCAACCTTGGTGCTTCAAGCCTTGTGCAGATTCTCTAGCTCAAGAACTTTCCGCGCCAACTCGCTCTCTCCCATGTCCACGCCGTCCATGCCGTGCGTGCCATCCACGCCGGCCAGATCAGGAAAAACAACAGCTCCAGACACAAAGTCCCGCGCGAAGCCATGAAGCCTGGGAATGTTGAATGCGTGTTTGATCTGCTTGATCTTTTTGAGGTTTCATGGCTGAGGCTCCAGCGCCGTCATTGCCGCCATGTCGGGGCTGATCGGCGCTTGGCAGAACACATATTTCTCCTTAGGCCCAGTACAAGCTGGCGCGCCGCTTCATGCCTGGCATACCCCACAGCTGGAAAAACACATCTGCTAAGATAACGTGATCTGACAAAGGCTCTCCGAGCGGCGCTGGGATGTAAGCGGATGTCTTCCAAAAAGTGCGCTAAGCGAATCACAGTCTTCGCCTGCGCCAGCATGTAGAGTGGGGAAACGTCGGCAACAGCCAGGAACCGTTCCACAAGTTCTGCGAAAGGCAAAGCTCCCAAGTCCCTCTCCAAGCACTGGCTGAAAGCTTCAAGATGTTCTGGCAGCGGCAACAATGCAGCTTGGACCTCCGTGCCCTGACGCTCGTCCACCTCGCGAGCTTGAAAAACACATTGTGGCTTTTGCGCGCTTGTCGTTGCAGTTTGGGGTGTGGCTTTGCAAACACGCAGCGAAGGATGGGGCGTTGCAAGAAAGGAACAACCAATTGGCTCCCGGTTTTGTACGGCCATGACCTAGCTCAGAGCCCAGAAAAAACATTGGGCGACGGTGAGGAAGCTTAGGATGTGCATCCTAGTTATAGGATGTCCTGATCTCTATCCTGGAAGCGCAAGCAGCTTTTGCTGAGACGAGGAAGGGTCGTAGGTTGTAGCCATCTTTTTCAACTGTCTTTGGAAATCTCAGCGTGCTGATCCTTGATGTAGGCAGCGCGCCCGCCCTATTAGACATTGTCTGTGTGGACGCAGCGCAACTCTTGCCTGGGTCGGTCGATTGTCTCGTATTCCAGTACCCTGATCTGTGATGCCTTCATTCATGACATTGCCTGGGAAGCAAGGTTGCATTCTTGGTGGTTGAAATCAACGCCAGTTGAACCTTTCTTGTCATGGTCTCTGTTCCAATCATTCGCTAGTCAGTCTATTCCGGCTGGCCCTACAAAGCACCACGTCTGGGATCAGTTTTCCTTTCGTGGCCGTTTCGGCTTGTTGAGCATGAAAGGCATTGATTTTCACGAAGCATCCAATTGCTCTGGCGCTATCCTGCCCTGGCCCAGCGCGGCCACAGCAGGAACGGGAGGAACGGGACGGTGACAGCAGGAACAGCCAACGGCAATGGGAGGCGCATGACAAGGCCCGAAACGCACGCATTCGCAACAGGAGCCTTGATTTGGCGCCATTCGGCCTCGTTCGCAGCAAGAATGTAGGCCTAGTGTCATTTTTGCAGCGAAAGGCCTTGCTTGGCAGCAAGAATGCGAAACAGCAACGGGAGGCCCGCAACGAGACCCGCGACACAGCGGCTGCCGCGCAATGGCACATACGGAGCACCCACCTTGCTGGAACTAGCGCAGAGAAGCAGAGCTTGTCCAATTGGACATAGCAACGCTAGCACAACTCACTATTCCAAAGACAGAACAAGAGTTGACTGCTGGACAGATTTGACTACTTGCGCAGCAGGCTTATCAAGAGGGCCGACAATCAGAAGATGATCGATCGCGCAACATCTGCGCCTCAGCTCAAACCAATCGTAATTGGCGACAGAGTATTCGATTGGAGTGAGGATAAGTCCAAAGGTTAAGTTCTACAAGAGGAATAATCCACAGATGGCACTATGTTTGGCAGAGACCTTGAAACCAGGACAGATGAAACCAAGTCGCCATCCAAACCAGGACATCCTCTGCTGATGACCCTCATAAAGATCTATTGGAGCAGAAGAAAGCACACCGAGGAGAACAGTTGTGAAGCTCACATTGCACATTTTATTTTAACTGCGTGACTACATGCGATACATTTCTTACAATTATTCCCACGTATCGCCCCGCCTCAGTCAGTGCTGTGCCCTAACAGGCTTAAAGACATTCGACATGGTTTTGACATCGTGACGCCAAAGGCACGAGACATTATCCGTGAGCATCAACCGCATGTTTTTTGTCTTTGCACCAGTTTGTGATTTTTTGGACTCTGGTCCAGTATGCCAGATATTCATGATCCAAGGATTGCTGAAGAAAAGAGAGCCGGATGATCAATTTAACTTGCAGCCTCGGTCTCAAGATACCAATAACTGAGAACGCTTCAGAGATTGAAAGATATGGACCTTTAAGTCCATAACGGACTTGATGAAACATTCTCAGGTGACGTGGAATGACCTTGGCTTTTGTGCATTCGGTCTCCGTGATCCTGCCCCAACAAGTCTCATGCGCAATCTTCATACTCGTGAGACAAATGCTCATAAGGTGCCCAAGTTACCTTTCAAAAGCACCAGCGTCAGCCTCTAGAAAATATTTTTGCACCATTCTCTGACAGCGACATCACCAACACCTGATCCGAGTTGGACAAGCTCGGAGAGGAGTACAACAAGACAAGCACCAGCACTCGCACTAAGATTCAGGATCTACCTTTCCATAGCCAGACAGATCCATGTTACATTAATGAACCGGAAGTAACCAAACTTCCGATGGCAATGAAACTGTTTGATGTCACATAAGTGAAACTCCTTTGTGTCATGATAGCAGGTCATGAGATTTGAACCTAAGCTTGTTTTCTTTGTCACCAACAGCATGACTTGATTTTCATGCTCCACAGGCTTCAAACTGATCCGTGCAAAACATGGGTCTCTAACATGGTAGCGACCCTAGACCAACCCGGAACCTAAACCAACTAAACCAACCCCAAACAAACCCTGGCCTAAACCGCCCAACCAACCTAAACCAACCCTAACCAACCTTAAGCTAAACCAGCCTTAAACCAGCCTAAGCCAACCCACATCAGCCCAACGAACTCTCTAAGACGGGCTGAGAGCCAGCCGAGTCAACAGAAGCAGTCAAAGACACACATGCTGGCAGACAAGGCAACACGAAGTGATACCTTGGATATGTCACGCATTCTTGCAAAGCCAGAAGCTTTTGGTGACCAGTAAGAATTGTAGCATCGTATAATCGTTGACCACCAAATACCTGGCATCTCCAGAATAGTAGTCGCCGATGACGCTACTGTACGGAAACAAGAAAACATGTTGTGGTGAGAAATGCAAGTCTCATGCAAATACTTTTGGTTTGCCCAGTGTACCGTGCTCGTAGAGAAAATGCTTGATCACCAGTGTGATGCTTCTGCGATGGCCTTTCTACTCGCCCTCCATCGGAACCTTTCTAACAGAGATTGTGGTGTCTCCTCGGTCCGATTGCAGATGTATATTGCGTGAATAGCACCATTGGATCAGAGGAGTGTCGGCCTCTTTGACGCTTTGAATATACAAAGCTCAAGTTTCACGAACTTACGTCCAATGTTCACATCTGTTCGGTAGAAGGTCATGTAATCGCAGTTGAGGCCAAGGGCGATGCAACGGAAGATTGTGTCGCTGACGAAGGCAATGTCCTTAAGATGGCTGACACCTCTGAACTGCTCTGCTTTAATACCAAGTATGTTGCAGGCCGTCCAAATCCGGTACATGATGTATAGCCCTCTCAGCTTCAGGAACCCAAAGAACATTTCTTCGTCCCTGTGGTTGGGCTTTTGAACCTCACATTCTTGTTCATAGGTTGGCGGGATTGGAATATTCGTTTCATCGACATCCTTGAAAGTCCAATCGTCCCTCCCGTTGATCGGGACAGTATAGTCCGCCTTCTTTGCCAGGCTCCTTGACCACATCTGCCTCGTTGTTGGCGAACACCTTCCATACTTTGAAAAGTACGACGCCAATGAATCCAGAGAGGTATGATGCCTTGCCGGCTTCGTCAACGCAGATGGCCTTGACCTGCAGGAGATGAATTGCGTCCGCATCCTCCTCAGGGTTGTCCGGAAAAACTCCCGCATCTTCATCGTCGATGTCCGTCCCGGTATCCGATGGGATGTACGATCTGCCTGCAGATCGTTCCTCACTCATCTCCTGGGTGTCGGGTCGTTCTTCCTCTGCGACGAATCGCTCAGCATCTTCTTTTGCTTCTCGCTGAGCTTGTTTCACCTCCTCGGTCACATTGGTGGTGTCGGACGGTTTGGGCTCGTCGTTGTCCACATGGATCACGAACGGTGGAAATGAACTCACATTCGCGTGCCGTGTAGTAGCAAAAACCCCTTGGAACAATGATGGCGCACGCTGGGCATACCCTGTTGGAAATGCTTGATGGGTCGTCCTCGCGGTAGACGATGAATCTGCTGAGCAAATCCCGGATCTCTACCAACGATTTGTTGCTACTTGATGAAGTAATCTGCGAAAGAGTCCTTATCGAGCGTGATGCCACCGATTTGTGACAGCTCCTTCGCGAACTTCTTGTTGAACAGATTCACGATGAGGTGTTGAACGAAAGCTTCCATGTCCCCATCGAAAGCGCTCTCAAGCTCGTTGATGTCACCGAGCACCAGGCTGCATTCAGCAAAGAATCTTTTCATGATGTTGGGGCGGTCGGCGCCTTTGTACATGGTATTCTGCTCGATCAGCCTGTTCGCGCGGCAGTTGATGCACGAATTCGCATTGTGCTGATGGTCGGCCGTGGATTGAGCTCCTTCTGCGTCACCACGTCATCGAAGTAGTACCACTTCGTTCGCATGTCGTCGCCATCTCAACGAACGCCTTGCCTTCTCTTCGCTGCTTCTGTTTGTTGAAGTGAGCAGTGAAGTCCGGCTTGTAGTGATAGCGGACATTTCCGCCTGTTGCACCCTGAGGCACATTGAATTGCAGCGGGGACGCGCCCACACATGCATCTTCCATGTGTACCGAGCAGTTTACAACGGATTGCTTCCATCTGCCGCCACTCTTGATCGTATTGATCAATCCTCTGATACGAGCAACAAGTGGTGTGTTTGTACCACGTCTCATATCGTCGGATGCGTAGTAGGACATCTCGATGACATTGTTCCATCCATTGTCATGCGTGCGGGATTGGAACGTCCTGATGTGCTTCCCAGTTTTCTGCCTCAATGGCCGGCCAAGGATCACGCAGGACTTGGTCGATGTTGCGACATTGCACAACTGCTGGCATGTGAGTTCGGTACCTTCATCAGCTTTGTATCTTTTGATGATCTTCGAAATTCCAGCATTGACCGTGTCGGGATTGTCATGACCGTCAATGTCAATGAGAGCCTTCAACGCGGTTGCTCCAGGTAGCTTTGCTGAATGGAGACATCCCGTCTTTTGCGCAAATGTATGCGTAGAGTGGGAGCCAGGCGAGGTTGGGTTTGTTGAGGTAGGCAGCGATGATGCGTTCAGCTTTTCTCCTCTCGTCGAAGATGAGCAATGTTGACACCAAATACCGTTCCCAGTAAGATGCGCTCTTCCCCGCTGTAACTTCTGGCCCAAACTTCGTGATGGGCATGACAACTCCGGATCTTCTGTGCAATACAAGCTAACCCCAATGTTGAGGTTGCCGAAGGCAGTGCGCTGCTCGATGATGGTCACTGATTCGTTCGCATCGTGCTTCTCCGGCATGATCCATCGGAAATCTCCAGGATCGCTTGGATGGTCGCGTTGACAACCGTTCCGTCATCCTGATCTTTTCCCGGCGGCCGCCAAGTAGACCACCACGGTGCACGACCAGTGGGGTCATCGCTGGAGCTCGCGCTTGGTTGGGCACCAGGCTGCTCGCATCCGGTGCTGGGTTTCGGCATTGCCTTGGGCTCTGGAGCAGGAGGTGTCTCTCCTGATATCCTCCACCATTCTGGTACTCCTTCTTCGCCGAAATCTTCGTCGAAGACGTCGATGAACTTCTTGGTGTTATCTCTGGAGATACAGCAAACTGTTGATGAAGGCCCACTGTTGCTGTTCATCTGCAGTTTGGTTGTCCTGCAGCACGATGAACGATTCCCACGTTAGGCGATTCGCTTCTTCCTTGGTACGGTCTTCGCCACGTCGTGCAACGGAAATGGCATACATGTTGATGGCAGGTAACTTCACTGCCCAGGCTTTGGCCATTACAGGGAATATCTTATTGAGGTTGTTGAGCTGTGCGTCAACATCCTTGATGATGGTCTTGTCACCGCCAACGTACCCCATTCTCTGACGATCATTGCCCCCAAAGATCTCTCTGAGTCTTGCATGTAGGAATATGACGCATCTCATAGCAATAGACCCAGCGAACAATGCATCGGGGATTGTGGGGATCATCTTGATCTTCCCGGTGATCGTCAGCTCCAAGATGTCCTTGGCTGTGCATAGTGGTTCGCGTCTGGCAGCGAAAGCCACATACTTGGCAGAGATGGTGAGCAGCTCCAGGTGTTTCCGCACATATTCATGGTTTCTGCGGACCTCGTCCTTGTCTAGGACGCCGTTGACCACGGTGCACACCCTTGCTTTCGGAGTGCAGTAGTATGCATCTCTGAATGCTGTGAACCTCTTCTCACTCTTCTCCAGCCATAGCGTCAATGACGCGCTTTCCGCACGCATTCTTGCTTGTCCATGTCGTTCATGGAAATATTGATAGACGTCACCAACGGTTTGGTCCACGCCGACCACATTGGAACTAGGCTGCCCATCAATATCGTGAGCGCCGTCATCAACTCCCAAATGTTGATGACCTTCACGATCTCGGGGTCGATGAAGTGCTTGAGGATGGGGGCAGCCTTCGCCTTCATCGAGTTCTCTGAGGCCACAACGGCGAGAGTCATGGGCCTTGTGGTGGTAGGGAAACCAAGGATACCCAATTGTACACTTCACTAATTGTCAATGTTATTCTGCGCCGTTTTGCTGCTCGAGCCAAATGGCTTCACCTTCCATATTCAGAGGCTTCGTTGAGAAGAAGGAGCTGCGAGGTGAGAGATTTTCTACCTCCACATCGCCGTCTACTCTTCGTACAAACTGCAGCTTCGATTCTGCATCACATCGAGGAGAACAAGGTGTGTGTTGGGTTGCACATCGCTCTAGGATTGCCTGTTGAAAGGTGGTGGTCTTGTACCCCTCCTGGATCAGGGAAATCTGGACCAACTGTTGAAGGGTGGTGTCGTGTACCTCGCCCGGATCAGGGAAGTTTGGAGTGATTGGATCTTTTCTGTGGTGGTGCTTTTGCATATTCCTTTGTCTACGACTTTGCTGGATCGCGGAGCTGTACATCTTCAAGATGGGAAGATGGGGGATGACTTCATCAACTCGGAAGAGTACCTTTTCGTCCCTCCAGCGAAGGCGAGGCATGGGGCTTTCTATTGTGCATCACTGGTAGACCCATTCCAAGAATAGACGAAGAATGCTCGGAAGCGACTGTTCATGAAGGCAATCATGAACCATCTCTCCCAGCAGGAAAGGGAGAAGGTTGATGCAGACGGGTTGCCATTGCACTTCTTAGAAAGGGAGTCCCCCAGGTCAAAGTTCCAAGAAATGACACGCCAGGGTTTCCGAATCGGCAGGGGTTTCTTGGCGTACCTTTGCTTCAAGCCGTACCTACACCTGTCAAACTCGTGCGATTCTCCGTTCTTGATCTGCTTCTTCAACCTCTCGTTCCAATATTCGCAGCCCTTGGGGAGTTCAAAGAGTATTGCGGCTTTTATGGTTTCGGCATGCCGCTTCAATTGGGAAAACACTTTGAACAACTTCAAAAATTCAAGCTGTTTGTTTTGGATGAGCTTGCTTGTTGTTGGTCCTCAATCTCGCCCATGATGATCCTCCCGTGCAGGGTCCAGCAAAAAATAACATGTCGCTCGATTTGGTATTGGCGTGCTTGGCGAGGCTCTCCCCGTACTGGGATAGCAGGTCATCCTGAAGTGTGATCGTTACAACCTGCGCGTGCCAGCGTAGCGCAAGCGCGGTAAACCAGTTGTGCGATTCCGAACACGCCATGACGACCGTTGGTTTGTTGGGATCCAGTGCAACAAGGGTGATCTGTGCCAGTAGCCAAAACAGGTACATAGGCGTAGCCAGGCAAGCCAAGTACGGTACCATTGTGATTCACAAAGCGCAATGTGATGTTTGCTTTCGGATCAGCAGGTCGCAAATGGTTGCGAACCGCTCCGATGATTGTCTTGTTCACGGTGATGTGCATGCATGCGACGCATCATAGTTTTGAAACACCGTAAAATACGTGCAGGGAGGGAATTTATAGTTGTGTCAAGGATGTCCTTACCATCGACTTCTTGAATGAACAGTTGAAAAAACTCGTCCTGTCCAAAATGTTGTCTCGGCTGAATAACCTTGCGTGCTGGGGCCGCAGGCTGTATCGGGTGAAACTGCCACACTCCACGCTCGACATACTTGTCGATGCGCTCCCATTGCAACGCGGGTTCAACACGATCCTCAACTTTCTCCCATGATCCTTCGCACAGAAACCAAGTGGAACGCAACCACCGTGTGCCAATAGGACATTGCACCATGGGTGGTGGCTGGTACCGCATGAGTTTCGGAACTTTTGCCACGACGACCGGATGTACTAGACATGCGGTTGTTTGGTCCACGATGAACTGGTTCGTGCGTTCAGCAAGCGAATTGTTCTGCTTCTTGCCCGGAAGCGATAAATCATGAGGGATCTTCAGTTCGGAACATGCGTTGATGAACTCCGGTGCGTCGTCCGAGTAGACTTGCTTGATCTTCCGTCTGCCAGCAAAATGCTTTTGCTGTTGATCACCGCCACGGTATTCTTGCGACCAATTGGATAGCCCATGATGATGCCAGTGTATATATCTTGAATGATCATGACGTACTTGTCATTGTTCTCAGCATCTCCTGCGGCTTCAACCGGATCGAAAGTGATCAAGTCTCCGAACGCACCAGACTTAGATCTGAAATGCCTCATCTTCGCCTTCACGCATGATTCGCAGAAAGGGTTTCGGTGTGCGGTAGCAAATGTGTCAATGTGTTGGCATCACCTTTCAATCTGCCAATTCTCTTCTTGATGGATGCACCTTCGCAGATGTCAACTTCAATACCTGCCTCGGGATCAGCATCTTCTTCACCCTCAGCTTCGTCTCCTCCCGGCGGGCCCACGTCCGCGAGCCACTTCACCAGGTTCTTCGACTCTAGGCGGTGCGGGCCCCGCTCCACCAGGCGGGCCGAAATCTACGGCTTCGACGCCATCCTCCTCCCCAGCAAGAGCACATTGGGGATCTCCGACTTCTTCTTCTTCTGCTTCACCACCATCCTGTTCAACACCGATGATTTCCTTGAGCGTCTTCATGTGCTCCAAGATGTCCTCAGAAACGGGTCGATGGCGATTGCTCCTCACATTTCGATCTCCAACCAGATAGGGAATATCATCTTTGACGTGTAGGTGAACAATCTCTTTCTCAGGCGTTGTCATGAACGGCAACTTCCCACAAACCCAGTGAAAAGAATATCCCATCTTCATACATCGTCGACCAGTAGATAACACCGTCGGCGTCTCATGCAGAACAAAGGGTTGGACGGTTTCCTTCAGCTCATTCACGTAGTACTTGATAGAATCCGAAGTGGATGTAGTACCATTTGCCGTTTGAAAAACAATCTCGTCCTTGTCTTGAACGATGTCCACACCGAGGGAGGCCGCCTTGGATTTGCCGATCAAATCGTGACCACACCCTGTGTCCATTTGCCATTGCGTTGGTTTGCAGACAGGGCAAATAGACTGATAGGTTGTCCGTGCTTCCTTTTCCATTGCGCGCCTCCCTCTGTAATCTCGTCATCCTCCTTGTCATACTCGAGAGTGAAGGTTCGCTCCTTGTTCATTGGCATTTTGTGAGTTCGATATATGTCATTGACCACTTCGCTCATAATCTCGGCTCTGATGATTGCCTTCTTGTGACTATATGCAAGGTGTCGTCGATGATCATACGTCTTGAACGTCTTGGCATTGACAGGCTTCGATGATGATTGGGGTACATCGTCAAAGAATCCCTTGTACCACACCGAGTTGGTCCGCCACTGTTCGTCCTCATTCTTCAGGTACTCCACTCCACCTCTTCGCTCACGTCATTGTCAAGAACCTCTTGAAACCACACGTACTTCTCGGGTATGTCAGTCACCTGACCACCGCGAAGATTCACTCATGGCGTCTTCTGCATCACGATCGTGATACACAGTCTCGACTTCGGCCTCACTCTCTTCTGCGCCTTTGTCATCCTTCTTGGCTTCCGAAGTCGCGGCTCTCTTGTCAGTGATAGCGGGCATTGCGATGTGAACCTTTCTCACAATTGCCGGAGCTGCTGCTTTGGGCTTGGCCTGTGCTTTGGCCTGTTGCTTGGCGTTAGGCACAGGAGCGGATGCTTTGGCGTTTGCTGGTTCAGCGTGCACTGATCCCCTTTCGTGCACTTTCCTTCCCTCCATGCGTAGAAGACCCCATCCCTCTTCGGTGAAGGAGTCCTCGCCGCTTTGCCGTCGCCTTTGCCCTTTCCTTTATTATTGTCCAACTTGTGCTTGTGCTTGGGGTTGTGGGAATAGGGACAATCTTTCCCTTTGAGACATCCTGCTTCTTTCGTGTAGTGGAAGACGCACGGCCATTCCTTCTTCTGTTCAGGGCTCATGCTTTTCCCTTTGCCTTTTCCTTTGCCCTTCTTATCGTGGTCTTTCGCTTTCGCTTTGGGTAGCACAGGTGCTGCTGTGTTTCCATCATCTTCCTTTCCGGAATTTCCTCCTTTTCCTTTTGCCTTCTTCTTTTCCGCTGGTGCAGCATTCTTGTTGCCGCTCAGCAGGTTCTTGACTGACTTCTCCTTCATGTCGTAGACGTAGTCCTCACGATCAGTCCGAAGTTGTACGGTAGGACTTGTCAGGGTGTGCATCCGGTAACCGCGCATAGGTATTGAGACCAAACCCAGCTTTCTGCTTCCTTTGATCTTGTGATACAGGATGTCCCGGAGCGTGATTTGTCTGGGTGTATCCTCCTTCCTCAGGTTGAGCAAGATGTCATACCATTGGTTGCGGAACACGGACATGTTCTTTTTTCTGGGTATTCCAGTCTGATCAGATGTTCAATGGTGAACGTCATATCCGATCGATCACTTGATCTGAAAGATTGTAATATGATGGCAATGATCTCCCTCCCCTTGATCAATCTGTTTTCTCTTTGGCGTCGTTCGGGGTGCAGTTGAAAATCATGTACCACGTCCTTCGCATCATCAGGCGCACTCCTGAGCATCGTCTGGAGCGAGAGGGCCAGCTTGATATCCATCTCGCAAATCGTTCGCCTCCCGAATCGGCCAGAAATTCAAGGTCAGGATTCACCACGAAAGCACATCCCACCCATGACATCCACACTTCGATATCAGGGTCTGCTGAAGCGCTGGTGACGTTCATGGTGAGTGCCATCTTCCAGCTGTCCAGCTTCGTGATCTTCGGCCATGGAGGTACGTTGACTCTCTCAGCTTCTTTCCGTGATATCCTTGGTCGACCACTGTCATGGTCTCTGCGATCTCTCGACCTTCTTCTTCGCGATGATCTTCTGTTGCGACGGCGATCATCATCATCATCGTCGGATGGTTCTGCTTCTTCGTCCTCGTCTCCATCATCATCATCGTCAGGTGGATCGGGTGGGCTTGGCCCTCCTGTTGCGGCTGGGACAGGAGCACACCCCCAGACCCCCCGCGCATTGTGATAGGTGGGCCGCCATCTCCATGACCACCACCACCTCCATTATTGCCGGTTGAAACAAATCTCATATTTGGAATAGATCCAACCGCCTCATGGAGTTGGTCGATATGAGCCTGTATCATTGGGTCTTGGTAAACAGGAAACAAAACAGAACCCGGTCCGAGGCTGTAATCAATTGGCTTAAGAACATTGGGCGCCTGTACACTAGAACTAGATGCCGCCATTGTCCTGATAGAGCATTACCTGACCTTGTTGTTGAGGCCCATTTGTGGTATCACTCTTACGGGTCTTCGAATTGTGGCGTTTATCGGTCCTAACGGGGTCATCCCTCAGTAGAGCTCGTCCACGATCTTTTGCATCCGCCGCGATGGCGACTTGGGTGGCATGTTCGCTTTCGAGTTCCTTGTTCGTCTCTGCCAATTGCTACACAAAGCTCTTTTGGATCTTGAGTTCTTGTCGTGTCTCTTCGATTTCTTCGGACATTGCAGCGATCTGGCTGAGGTAATCGGATTTCGCATCAATAGCCTTTTATCTTGATGCAGCGAGTTCGCGAGTCACGTCGACAAACTCCTGATCCCTCAGCGTGGCGCGATCATGTAATCCATTTCCCATGAGCTCGATCTCTAGCAATCTTGATCTCCTCATTCATGTTTGCACCACGTTCCTGTACTGCACGTTGCCCAACCAAGTATATCTCATCTCGTTCGCTCACGGCAACCCGTGCGCAATGGGCTTCTTGTTCAGCGTGCCTGATAGCAGCATTTGCTTTGCTCACCAAGAAAATTTGTGGCTCGTCATCGATCGCCATATTAGGTTGCGGCAGCAATGCTGTCTCCAATCTCTCACGCAAACCACGAATAGTGTTCTCCTCGTTCTGCGAGTCCGTAGTGATCTTCACCTGATAGGAGTTGATCATCGATTGATACTGAGCGATCTCGGAAGAAGTGCTCCTCCTTTCTTGTTCAACCTTATTCCTGCTGCTCCTCGCATCTGATTCGATGTTCAAGCAGATTCACGGTCGCGGCCATCTCCTGATGTCGCTTCTCGTGCTCGAGGACCTTAAGTCGGTCTTCGTCTTGGTACTCTCCGTAGATCTTGACGAGGTGTTGTGCCTGATCTTCGGATAGCTTTGTCTTCCCACGTTGAATGTCAATGTATTGAGCAGCTTCTCGAAGTTGTTTCGGATCTTTTGAGAATATGGGCTACTTGTTGTTCCGACATGCCTGCTCTCCGTTCCAGTTCCTGGGTGCGCGTGACATTGCCTTGGTCGTCACGTTCATATGACTCCTGCTTAGCCTCTTCCACTTCCTGTTTGAGGGTCTTGCTCTCCTGAGTGATCTTAGATGGGCTAGAGCCTGTAGGTGATTTGGATCGCTCTTTTTCCTTTCTCGCAGGACTCACAACGCCGTTCACGCTCCTTCTCGGTGTCGATAATGAAGCTGATGACGATCTGTTCTTCTCTCCGTCTTTCACACCAACTTCCTTCCAGGATGAATGTGATTTACCTTACAAACCCCTTTTACCACGACCACTACTATACGACTTGCTGTCGAGGGTATTGGTCACCCCACGGGAGTCGAACCTCAACTGCCCTGTCATTTGACTACGTGGTTGATCCGCCTCCAGGCAGGTTATCAGCCGTAAGTTCAAAGTTGGTCCCTGCGGTGGATTGCAACTGCGGTACAATACAACCTTTTGAAATATATTTACAGCCGTGCAACGGATTTTTCCGGAAGCCCGGGAACTGCACCATTCGGAAATGATAGTTCCAGCGGTTCCACAGGTATCCTTGCAGCGCCGGCGATTGCAGACTCTCCGGACACCCAACAAAGTGCAAGTTCTGGTATTAGCCATATGATCTGCGTCGTCTCACGACTCGATGCGACCGCGGAATACGAACCCTTTTGCTTTGCTTCACAGCTGTGTTTGGATGTTTGCCTCGATTCTATTATCAAGGTCTTGAGCCAAGGTGCATTCGCATGTACATGTCGGCTGCACACAAAACACAACCCCCGAAAAGGTTTAGGACCTTAAACAAGGGGAAGTAACAGGGTGACCCTCAAAACCTGCCCTTAGGATGTTTTAGCCTGCGGCTCGGAGATTCTTAGCAGTTTGGAGTCAAACATTTTGTTGCGCAGATTGAGTGGCAAGCCTCGCAATTTTGTTGCAGGTCGCGTGGATGAGAATGCTTCTTATGAGGGCCTTCGTGAGTTGGTTCTGACTTGGTGTGTGATGACCAAGGTCCAGATCCCATGGATATTGGACAGATCAAAGGTTCTTGGGGTAAGGACCAGTGGAAAGGTTTTGGGAAATCCAAACCAGATGACAAAGGCAAGGGCAAGTTTCCTTGCAAGGGCAGCCCCAAGGGCAAATCCAAAGGCAAGTTCTACTTTTTTCTTCAGGCTATGGCGGGTTCGGAGGAAGACCTGGCAAGGGAAAGGAAAAGGGAAAACCTGACCAAGGCGGACGCGGTACTTCTTGGGGACAGCAAAGCGGTGAGAGCAGATATGGTGCCAAGTATGGTCACTTTGAGAGAGACTGCTTCAAGAAGAAGTCAGATGAGGTGGTACCATGCAGTACAGGAGAGAAGCAGATAAATATTCCACAGTGGTCTTCGAGATGCCAGCAATGATGATGAGGCTGGAACAGATGGTGCAGCAAGTGCTTGACAGGGCATCGAATAGTTCTTTTCAGGAGGCTGGCGTGTGCAGTGTGGGCTGTGATTTTGCTCCTTGCGTTGATTTGACAGATGAAGCAGAAAGCATGTTGAGAATAATTTCGTGTTGCAAACTTACTTGCAAAACGGAGATGGTTGTTCTCGATGGCGGTTCAGATATAACTGCAACTCCTTACAGCGTGGCAGAAGCATGGCGGGGCATAGATTCTTCGCGTGAGGTTTGTGCGAGGGACGCTCAAGGAAAGTCAGCGGCATGAGGCGCACTGAATTCGAGCTCTTGGACGCCTACCGCGCGACATCGATGGTGATAGGAGGCAGTGAAAGCAGTTGTCGTGCACCTTGCCACGACGTGTCAGGCAGCAAGCATCCCGTTTCATATCAGGGCAATAGCTCGGCAGTGCGTGCAAGCGTGAGCAGGGTTGAGGCCGTTCAGGCGCGTGCTCTTGAAATCCCTTGACCTGACACATGGCGCAGCAGGCTCCAGATGGAAGTGCAGGACCGCGAGGACATTTTCGAGCCGTAGACAGATTGTTCAGTTGAAGGTTTTGCAGATGCAGATCTGGAAATGATTGCAATCATGACCGCGCAGATTCAGAGTTCAGAGCAGATGGGTTTTCAAGATCCTGTTGTGAAGAAACATCCCGACGTTGCAATGCAAGAAGTCAGTGGGCCATCTCAACCTTTGAATGCATCTGGGTTTCAGTACGTGCAACAACCAGCTCGGGGCCAAGAACCAGCAGCTTCAGAGCATCAGCCAGCAGTTCAAGAACAGGCAGATGTTCCATTGGGGCCGCTGCAAGAACTTGTGGCAAGTGATGATGAAGTTGTGATTGATGGAGTTCGCATCGCTATGGAAAGCACACTTGCAACAATGAGAGCAGCGACTTGCACAGAGTGGTGGAAAGCTCCGAGGTTTTTCCAGGTTGATTGACATTGCAGCAAAACTTCGCCTTGAAATGGAACCAGAGCTTGGAGCAAGAGCCAGAGATGCAGTTCAGAGAGACCCTCATCAGCAGCCGGCTCCTAAGGAGCAATCGCAGCATGAGCGCGACTTGCACAATTTGACACATGTGCCGCTTCAGCCTTGGTGCGCCGAAAGCATTCAGCATCGAGCAAGACAAAAGCCACACTTGGGTTGCAAGCAGCACGCTGGGCTAAGCACTTCAATCGCGCGCCGTGGGCCAGCCGGATGATGCCCGCAAAAATCGAAAACGAGACAACGGGAAAACGGGCAAACCACCGGATCTTGTTTTCGCCTTTTGGTTGCTTTTGCGGTTTTCGCCGTTTTTGCTGTTTTCTCGCTTTCCTGTGTTCTGCCGTTTTTCGGATTTTTTCCGCTTTCAGCGTTCTCCCTTTGTAGCTGGCCTGCCGCAGATTAGTTTCGATGTTTTCGCCGTTTTCTCGTTTTCTCGGCGTTCACCGATTGAATAAATGAACGAATGAATGAATGAGTTGATCCAATTCATTCACTTTTCCCGTTTTCGTCGTTTTCTCGTTTGCGCCGTTTCCTCGTTTTAATGTTTTCGCCGTTTTCTCGTTTTTGCGGCGATCGCCGTTTGAATGAGTGTGCAATGAATGGAATGGAATGGAATGGAATGGAATGGAATGGAATGAATAAATGAATGAATGAATGAAAGAATGAACGAAAGAAAGAACGAAAGAAAGAACGAAAGAAAATAAAAATGAATGAAATGAATGAAATGAATGAAATGAATGAAGTGAATCACATGAATGAAGTGAATAAAATGAATGAAAGAAAGAAAGAATGAGAATGGATGAATGAATGAATGAATGGACAAAATAAATGAATTAATGAATGGACGAATGAATGAATGAATGTATGAGTGAAAGAACTACTGAATGCCTGAAGCAATGAATGAATGAATGAATGAATGAATGAATGAATGAATGAATGAATGAATGAATGAATGAATGAATGAATGGACGAATGAATGGACGAATGAATGAGTGAAAGAAAATGAAATGAAATGAAAGGAAAGGAAAGGACATAAAATGAACATCAAAATGAATGAATGAATGACATGAATGAATGAATGAAAGAAAGAAAGACATAAAATTAATGCATGAACACATGAATGCACGAATGAACGAATGAACTAAACATATATGAATGAGTGAATGAACTAATGAACTAATGAACTAATGAATGAACGAATGAAAGAATGAACGAAAGAAAGAAAGAACGAAGGAAATGAAACACATGGATGAAGGAATGAATGAATGAATGAATGAATGAATGAATGAATGAACGAATGAATGAATGAATGAAATTGTTGCAGTGGAACTAACTGTGTAAACACCTGATGACCTAAATGTGTCAAACCTGTGATGTGACAGCTCGGCACTTGCTGTCTCGATGGGCGAGGGCTGTAGGTCCTATGATGTACATAGGCTCAAGGCCTTGATGCCAGCAGCATTACAGATGTATTGGGAGATGCCTGTATCTTAACACGCCTCCTCAGGATAATGTATCACATGTACATTCTCGTGAGCTGTTGAAAAGATGATGTGGCTGCTGTACACAGAGGCGAATCCCTTGTGGTTCGTGGTGTCAACAGCGAGTATCAAGCAGCTGCTGTTTCCAACAGATGTTGTACCAATCTATTCGACTGTGCCAATCAAGTATCGCCTCCGAACTCCTGTTGTATGAACCATGATGCTCACGCATTCCGCGGCCTCTTCGCAGTTGTTGTTGTAACTGCATCCATGGTTGTAGCCTGCATGATGAGCTCTTCCCTGTACTTGTTCATCGTGTGGATGCGCTCCGTGTAGAACTGCTGATTCTGCATGCCTGATGTCCTCTGATGCGCTCGATGTCCTTGATGGGTTGTGTCCTGACGGACACATTGCCTGATGTGTGCAGGTGATGTAGCACCGCGCCGTGATGCTCTCTGCTGATGTATTTGAGGATCTGTAGGCCAGTGTATTCCATGACCTGTGTCATGGCTGCATGGATTGTATCATCATCTGCTGCAACCTGTAGGTCGTTCAGGTTGATGAGGGCGTTGAACCCCATGCAAAACCATTTGTCCACGAGAACCTCTTGAAGATGTCCAAGATGTTGTGATGGCACAGCTCCCAGATGTGTACAGACTGCTGTTCAAACTCAACAAACTGCCACTTCTTATTGTAGTGGTGCTGAAGATGGAGGATCTGGTATCGTCTGTTGAATGTACTCATCTGTCCTTTGCTGCGCCTTGCAAGCATGTGCCTGATGTTCGGCTGGAAACCGATGATGTACATCTCGTCCAACTGTGCCGATGCAATCTTACGCTCGCTGAAAAGGTAAAGCAAGGTTGTAATGGAGTCAAACGGACAGGTATTGTAACAGAAGGGGTCGTCATGGGGGCTGAGTTTTTTCAGATTCCTGGGGGCTGAATTTTTCAGATTCCTGGGGGCTGAGTTTTGTTCAGCAAAAAAACCAAAAACCAAAATAAACAAAAACCAATCATCTGCATCTGCTAGTTCAGGGCCATGGGTCTGGTTTTTTGTTCTTTTTTGTTTTCTCCCGAAAGCATGGCGAAGGGTTCTTCCGCTGGGTTTACTTGAGTTGTTCTCATGAGAGTCATTACAAGGTGTCATTGCAAGGAATCAGCATCATGAAAGTCATTGCAAGGAGTCATTGCAAGGAGTCATTGCAAGGAATCATCATCATGAAAGTCCTTGCAAGGAGTCATTGCAAGGAGTCATTGCAAGGAATCATCATCATGAAAGTCATTGCAAGGAGTCATTGCAAGGAGTCATTGCAAGGAGTCATTGCAAGGAGTCATTGCAAGGAGTCATGGCAAGGAGTCATTGCAAGGAGTCAAGGAGTCAGTTGCAAGGAGTCATTGGCAAGGAGTCATTGCAAGGAGTCATTGCAAGAGTCGTGCAAGGAGTTGCAATCAAGTGCAAGGAGTCATGGCAAGGAGTCATTGCAAGGAGTCCATTGCAAGGAGTCATTGCAAGGAGTCATTGCAAGGATTAGCAAACTTGCACTTGGCTCATTGCAATTGGCTCCTTGCACTTGGCCCCTTGCACTTGCAACTTGCACTTAAACAGCACCGTTCACTTGAGGGAAACATGCGACTTTGCACTTTGACTCCATCACTTGGCTTCCTGTGCAAACTTGGCAATGGTGCTCAATGACTCCTTGCAATGACTCCGTTGCAATGACTCCGTTAGCAATGACATCCTGCAATGACTCCTTGAAAACAAAGCAAGGAGTCAAGTGCAAGGTTGCAAGTGCAAGGATGCAAGTGCAAGTGACTTGCGAGGAGTTAAAATCTCTTCTATAGGCGGGCGAGGGTAGTGCCGAGCGACACTACTACGAAAATCGACCCTCTGCGGGGATCGGCGTGGTCGAAGTGCAAAAACCCATGGTTTTTTGCGATGTTTAACCTGCTCGCGCGACCCTCTGCGGGGATCGGCGTGGTCGAGGTGCAAAAACTCGAGGTTTTTTGCGATTTCTGCGGTGCTCGCGCGACCCTCTGCGGGGATCGGTGTGGTCGAGGTGCAAAAACTCGAGGTTTTTTGCGATTTCTGCGGTGCTCGCGCAACCCTCTGCGGGGATCGGCGTGGTCGAGGTGCACAAACCCATGTTTTTTTGCGATTTCTGCGGTGCCCGCGCAACCCTCTGCGGGGATCGGCGTGGTCGAGGTGCAAAAACTCGAGGTTTTTTGCAATTTCTGCGGTGCTCGCGCAACCCTCTGCGGGAATCGGCGTGGTCGAGGTGCAAAAACTTGAGGTTTTTTGCGACTTTTGTTGTTCGAACTGGTCCTCGGGAGTTGTCTCGTGGTTCGCGCGCCTGCTCCCGGAACCGGCGGGTCGCGGGTTCGGTCCGCGGGCGGGCGTCGCAAGATGCAACTTGCATTTTAAAGCAACTTGCGCAGAGCAGCTTGCGCAGAGCAAGTTGCACAGAGCAACTTGCGCAGACCAACTTGCACCGACCAGTTTGCGCAGAGCGCCTTGCCTAGAGCAACTTGCGCAAACCAACTTGCGCAGAGCAACTTACGCAGAGCAACTTGCACAGAGCAACTTGCACAGAGCACCTTGCCTGGTGCTGTCTCGCGCTTGCTTCACGAATGCTTCGTGTAGGGAAAAAGAGCGCATCCTGCAGCGTTGGGCCGACCTCGCTTGCGATGTTCTGCTTTCGGGCCAACCGTGGTCTAGTTTTTTGTTTTTTGTTTTTTGGTGCCTTGGCTCATAAAAACCAAGAAAACAAAAAAACAGCCCATCATCTAAAGACAATACTTTGTTGATGCTTTCTTGATGCAAGCTTTCTTGATGCAAGACATCAATAATATGGTGAGATGTGTACCAACAGAACATAAGCCTCTTCCAAGATATTCTGCAGGTAACTCCAGGTAACTGGAGGTAATTTATCTCATCTCTCATTTCATCTTCTGCAAGTAACATCCCATCACAAGCAATTGCTTGTGGCTTGTGTCGACTTGAATCTATTCTGAACAGCTTTACTGTTGCAAGAGCTCTTCAGCAACACGAATAGCTGCAGAGAATCTTATTCCAAAGCTCTTATTCCAAAGCTGAACAGCTTTATGCAGAGAATGTTATTTGCATTTGCAGATATCGTTGCAGGTGCTATCTTTGCATCTTGTGCTTCTTGAGCTCAAGCAACTAGATTGGAGCTGTGCTCCAATTGCTCCAGCTCATTATGCGATAAATATGTTTGTGTTAGCTGTCTTTTCTCAAGAGCATGGGCAGAGCCCATGCGTATATTAAGAAACATTGAACATCCAACTGTAAAAAGAGCTGAGTCTTGCAGCTGAAAGCTGCATAGATCAGCGACATCTTGCCTTTCTTATGATTTCATATGCGTGGCAATCTGTGCTTGCCATACTTACGTGTTTCAAAATTGCAACACGACAATAATATTTGTCCAAAACATACATCTGCTTGCAGATTGCTCAGCATACGTCTTCCAAAATATTGCATACGTATGCAACTTGTGTTGAAGATTTGTGCCAAACATACGTCTTCCAAAACTTAGCACCCTGAGGTTTATAAACTTGGCATGCGTAAGCATGCCAATTGTCCAAAAATAAGCTACAGACACGTTTGCTAAAATATTTGTGTCCAACAATGATATTTGTGCAAAATAGTTCTCAACAGGCTGTCTTCTGTGCAGATTGAAGCTAGCTCATTTTCCAGGTCTGGATGCATCTGAGTCTTCATTGGATCGAAAATGAATGTGTGCTTGCATGTCATCAGCCAAAAAAAATGCACCCCAATAAATCTAAGAGGTCACGGGTCTTGATCTTATATTTTTGGTATTTTTTTAGTTTTTTAATGGAACAACTCAGCCCCCAAGAATCTGCAAAACTCAGCCCCCAGGAATCTGAAAAACTCAGCCCCCAGGAATCTGAAAAACTCAGCCGCCATGCCGACCCGCCCTCTATTGTAAATCATGTGCTCCCAAAGCGGCTTCCTCATGTTGCAGTTGCCTCCCAAACTGATGTACTCCTCGGCTGTCAAGGCAAAGTACAAAACGTTGTTTGTGTCTGCAGTCTTGCTGATGTGCCAGTCCATGAGGTTGTGCGTGTCCTTACCGTTGACGCATCTGTTTTTGTAAAATCCAACTGATGTGGGCGATGTAAACAACTGCTTGTCGTAACGGTTTCCGGCGTGTTCTTCCGATGTGACAAGAGCGGTCAAGGCGTGCGTGTCCATGGTCTGACGTATCAGAAAGAGTGCATCTCACTGATGTGAAAGGGAACAAGGCTGAGGAATGTGACAAATCAATGTCCCACATGTATTATGCAGAAAACGATTGTAAGAGGGGTTGTGACACTCCCAAAAAAGATGTAGTGGTCATAAAAACAGGGTCGATCCATGGCTGATGTATCTACCCTAAAAGGTTGTAACCTCTGACTCCTAAGCAGGCGCTCGTTTTCCTTCTTGAGCTAAAAAGGGGCTGTCCCCGATCAATCGTCCAGCAACTCCAAACCAGGGGGCTGTCCCCCAGAAACATCTCATCCTCAAAGCGGATTTCAGGGCTCCCCCTCTTTCTAGGGTTTGCCCGCCCGCGCTCAAGCCCCCTTCACCCGCACGAAGATCGTGTACCCGACCCACGGCGTGATCTCATACTTCTCCTTGCGCCCGCGCCTGATGGATCGATCGACCCATTTTCCTCCTCCAATGACCGATCATGCCACGGTCCTCTTCAACTCATGGAAGCCCTGACGCTCCGTGTCGAAGAGCTTCCGCCTCTCCTTCCTGTGCACCTGCACGCCGAACACAATGCCGACCGGCAGAGGCACGTCCATCCACTCATCTCGCACCCCCTGCGGCCGCGATGCCAAGATCTCGGTCATCAGCACCACGCTTGCCTCCACATCCTGGAAAAAGGCCATCCGCATAAGGTCCAGCATATCCTGCCCAGCCGCGCCAACCATACGCCTCTGGAGCACTTCAACACCACGCACCCGAGGCCGCTTGGCCGCAACCTCTTCTGCGCCCTCACTCGCACCTCTTGTAGTTCCCGATGTCCCGAATCGTGCCGTACTCGAAGCTCCCGGCCCCAAAGCCGACGGCGCCCCTCCTGAAGATCCCGAAGGACCCGAGCCAGAGCCACCATTTCCACCCCCTCTCCTCCACCTCCCGAATGACGATCCCCTCCATGGCGTTCGCCTTTCCCATGCTCCTCCTGCCAGTTTTCAACCAGCCTTTCCCAAACCATGCCATTCTCCTCGTCCGGCGCAATCTCGGAAACTCGCACCTGGTCCAACTCCTCGAACCATATGCCCGGAGGTAGATCTCGCCGTCCTGGAATGTAGTCCCAGTACCGCGCCACCATATGAATGCGCGACAGCCTGATCTCGTTTTCCAAGAACTCGACCTGCCACTCATCCTCTCTAGGCTCATCCTGCGAAGCCCTTTCGATCGGCCGGCGGGTCATCACCACCGCCACCCCCTGGGGTAGCTTTCCACAGCCGCGATCTCTCACCGACCTCCCCGAAGCCCTTCACCTCCGGCTGCACCCACTCGCCGGTCGAAGTCCCCGATGAAGCCGCAGCCTTCTCGACCCGGAACGATCTCACCGATGGCCCGACCTCGTCTTTCGGCTTCTTCATGGGCCCGTCAAAGCCCTTCAACTCCTTGATCTTGGCCACGGACACTTTCTCCAGCACCATCTGCGCCACGGCCTCTCCCGGCTTGACGAGGTAGTCTGCGTGTCCGTAGTTCCGCTCGGCTTCCACTCCTCTCACCGCCAAACTAGCCACCGCAGTGATCCTCCCGCACGTCCCCTTCGGCAATTGGACCTTCAGACCCGTCCGTACCAGCGTGTAGCTCTCCGCCGGCACCACCACCTGGTTCATCGCGAAAAGGTTCACTCCAGCCGCGTTTTCCGTGGGCCTTTCCGGTAGCACCGCCTCCTCGCAACCCGATCTCCTTGATCAGCTTCAGCAAGACCACCACCGCCGTGATCACAATCAACCACCAATACTCTCCTCCAGCGTCATCATCATCCAGCTCCTTTGCTTCTGCCAACTCCACACAGGTCGAGCCCACCACAAGGAGCCCCAGGACCTTTTCCAGTTGTTCATTCCGACCAACCTCCAGCTTCTTGACCTTGACGATCTTCACCTGGCCCTTGCCAACCTCCTCCGCTCCGCTGTAGAAGCCCAACGACTCCTTGAAGCGCCCGAAAGGCGATGCCCCTAACTGCTTCGTGAAGCCATCTGCCACCAAGCTCTGGCCGGGAACATGTTGAAGTTGGATTGCTCCCTGCTGAACCGCCTGTGAGCGCTGCCGCTCTGATGCGCAAGTGCCGGGTCCTCCAGCTCCCCGAACTTCCATTCACGATGGCCAGGGCTGCGCTGCTATCCTCGATGAGGGCGGCCAATTCACTTTCTGCCTTGCTGAGAGCAATGCAAGCCTGACGCGTAGTAGCCCAGAAAATAGGGCAGCCAGAGTAATACACCGCCATGCCGGAGATAGACTTGTTCTCGTGGGCTCCGAAGGACGCGTCCGCGTAGGACTCCACCGCATCCCGCCGCCGCTCACGATGCTGCTGGTGGTCAGGTCCATGATCACCTTCACCGAGGCGCTTATAGTGTAGCTTGAGGCCTCCTTGTGGTCCATTGACCCATGACGGCTACGGGGTACGTGATGTCGGGCCGCGTTCGTGCCGAAAGCCACAGCAGCTCCCCGGTCACAACCTGCGCCTTGTGCACATCCTTCAGGCTGGGGGGATCTTCTTCCTCAGGAACTCCAATTCCAGCCAGTGTGCCACCCTTGACGATCTGGTGTCGGTCCAGGAGGTCGGTCACGTAGCTCTGCTGATGCATCTTCACGCCACTAGCATCCACCGCGAACTCAAAGCCGCAAATCCTCCGTGGCAGAAGCCAAGTCCGGCTCACTCGTGTCCCAGGTTTCCCGGATTCTTGCCAACACCGCCTCCACCGACCTGCGAGCACCCGTCACCAGCATGTCATCGATGTAGACCGCCATGTAGCCGATGGTCTCGCTCTTCCCCCGTCTCCGACTCTTCACCCGCCACAAGTTGACCTCCTTCGTCTTCTCGAACCAGCACGACCATGTGCCTTCCTCATCTGTCATCTCCCAACTGATCTCGCCCATGGTCTGGTCGCGGTGCTTCGCCCAGTCCTTCGGGGAGGTGGTCAACCCGTAGACCGAACCTTCAACGGCCCAAAGTTTTCCAGGTTCCGTAATCCCACACTCCTGAAAGATGGCAGGCGGATTGACCACCACGATGTCCTTGGAATGTCCCGGTGGCACCTGTAGGAAGGCCGTCTTCACGTCAACCCCCGCCAAGTCCCACCCTTGCTGAGCTCCAGCAGCCACCATCGCTCGCACCTGAGAAGCATCAATGCCTCCCGCATAGGTATCCGTTGCCGGCCGCTCCGACATGAAGTTTCCACAGGCAACTCCTCGGCATTTCCGGCGCCTTGTAGCTGCTTTTCTTCCGGCACCCGGTCATACGGAATGAATGCCCTTCTCCAGCGCTTCTCTCTTCAACTCCTCCGCTTCTCGTGGCTTGATGGCCCGCACCACGCCAGCCTTCTTCACATCTGCCCAGGGCGTAGGTCTTGGTCTGCAAGAAGACCTCCTCTTCTGTCGCCTTTTTCGCACAGGTCTCCTCCAGATCCAAGTCCTCAGCCTTTAGCATCGCTGCCAACCACGCCCCCACCCGAGCGTCCTCTTCCGCCGACATAAGGACGGTCTTCTTCACCAAATCATGGTCCGCGCCTTGTTCCTCACCAAGACGCCATTCCTCCTCCATCATGTGTCTCCCCCGGGCCTGACATTCCATCGCCAAAGCCCTCAGGTCTGCTTCACACTCTCGGTCTTCTAGCTCAGGTGGCCTTTTGCTTCTCCGTGGGCCTCCTCCTCCTGACCCTCCTCCTTCTGCTCCAGCACCACCACCAGGTGGCCCTTCCTCTTCAGGCTGATCCTCCGTCCCAATCACACCGGTGGTGTGGAAGAACTTCCCATCCTCCCCCTGGACAAAGTACCCTCCGCAGATGCCGACATAGTGACGTCCGGCCCCAAGATGGTCACCGCCTCCCTTGCAGCTTCCCAATCCTTGGACCGGTGATTCCAGGCCATCACCTTGCTCCCGAAAGCTCTCAACTGCTTGCCCGGGTAGTTCATGGCCTCAAGCAACCTCCACCTCCGCTCTCCCGCATGCCGCGCTGCCAGCGGCCATAGGTTCTCCTCAACTTGATGAAGCCAACCTCTGCCTCAGCTCGTCCATTCATCTTCCACGAGCTACCGTCCGTAAACGTCCGCATGATGAGGCGTTCCATGGCCCATTTCTTGGACGTGAACTCGCCTGCTCGGTCGCTGTGAAGCCGCCTGACAGGTAGTCCATGATAGCGTACCAGGGTGAGCTGTTTGACCTCAAAGTCCTTTTCTTCTTCAATCTTCTTCAACCACTCTTCCCCGTCATCCGGAGCTGGTTCCTCCTCCTCCTCCTCCTCCTCCTCCTCAACTACTTCATCATCTTCCGCCGGGTAGTAGAGCACCGTGAAGAGGTTTCGCTCCTTGTCGATCTCCGTCTGCCTCGCCTTCTGATCTTCTCCGATCATGCTCTTGGACTCCAAGATCTCATGTGTGTCCAGGTCCACCGAGAGCTCCACTTCACGAACTTCCATGCCGGTCCTCCAGCTCCCGCGCCCCTCAACTTCACGACGTCATAGTCCCGCTTCTTCCACCTCCTCATTTCTCTTACCACCTCCGGTACTTCTCCTTGCCCAGGCCCTTCCAACCACGTCAGGCGCTCCGGGGCCAAGTCCATGAGCATCCGGCCCGCCGGGACCGTGTAGGTGCCGACGACAATATACCGTCCCACACCTTCTTGATCTCGTCCAGGCTTGAAAGGCCCCGCCAGGTCAAGCGCCAACGTGTAGCTCTCCGGGCTCACCACTCTCCGTGGTGGTCGTTCGCCAGATGGGCCCCCACTGCTCCGCACTCAACCGCTTCAGCTTCACCTGCTCCACGGCAAGGCGCACCGCCATGGCTATTGCCTTCTTCATCCCTGGCGCCCAGGCAGCCCATTTCTTTGACGCCGCCATCCTCGCCTCCAGGTTCGTCTCCATCGGGCCCTTGTCGGAGCCCGCCCCTCGAACACCGTCCAACTCCTCAAGCATCTCCATGTTCGTACCAATCGTGGTAGGCTTGGTCTTCACGTGGCCGAAGGGTCTTGGTCGAAACGGTACCCTGATTGAATTTCTTCCACTCATCCCACGCCCAATACGAAGGATACCTTTTCCGCCCTTCGCCTCCACCATGATCTTTGCCACCCACGTAGGACTCCGGGTCTTGAGGGCCTTCGTTGAGGAAACCCACCTTCGCGACCGTGGCCTCATCCGCGACCATGTAGAGCAAGAACATCCGCATCCAAAGCACCGTATCGCCATCCACCTCGTCGAGCAGGACCTGCGGCAGGTTCTTCCGCCCAAAACGCTCCTCCCCGTCCCGCGTCCTCATTGGCGGCGGCCCCGGCTGCAAGGATCGCATCCTGGATACTGCGCGGCAGGGCGGACCCCCGATGATCATCTTCACTTTTCCTGAGGCGCACAGCTCCATCAAGTAGGACATCACATTGTCCTTGCCGACGTCTTGCCCTTCTCCCAAAGCACAACTCTATCGGCCGTTTCAAGCTCCTTCTCCCAGAACTTCGCGCCCGGGTCGGAGAAGAGATGCAGCACAACCTCCGTGGCAACCTCTCCAGCACCCGCTCCGGTACTTCAGGAAAAAGCTCTCGCAACCTCCGAAGCCACTTGACCGAGTCGAGGCCGACCTTCTCTTCCTCCTGGGCCGTCAAAGGCTCACCACGTAGCGCCATCAACCTCATCTGGTTCTTCAGCGCCTCCATCTCCAACTCCCTGATGAGCTCCAAGCCCAATTCCTCATCCACCGTGGGACACCCTCCCTCCAAGGCAGTATCAAGGATCCGCCCATGCTGATCCATCAGCGATCCCCCTCCCACTTCACCAAGTAGCCCTTCTGGACCAGGTAGCCCAACGGCACAATAGGCTGCACCTCCTCCATAGTCAGCAACATCCTTGTCCAGGCAATGAGCCTCAAAGACACGGTTCCTTGTGCCAAATGCACCTCCACCTCCCGGGCCTCGTCCCACTCCCGCACCGACGAACACTGCCGTAGGCTATGCGTCGCTCCTCCATCCAGCAAGGCCCTTTTGTTCTTCACCTCCAGGTTCTCAATTCCGGTCCTCTCAAACTCTTCAACAGTCCCGCTGCCTCTTGAATGAGTCCCCTCACTGCTTCCCCACTACCTCCATCCGGCAGCGGCCCATTCACCCTCCTTGACGGCGACCCTCCACCTCCGGTAGTAGACACCGCAGTTTCCATTTCCCCCTTCTTGACGATCTGGCCCTTCGCATCGGTCCCGTCGTAGGTCTTGGCTCCGCCATTTCCATCCCGAGTCCTCCGCGTCTTCACCGGACAGTCTTTACGGGTGTGTGAGGTTCCTCCACAATTCCAGCAGCGCCGCGCTTGTCCCCGTCGAACTCATGCTTGTAGGTGCAATTTGCTCCCTTCTTGCATCCACTGTCCGTGAGGAAGAACCTGCACGTCGGCGCCGTGGCCGCATCCTTCCCTCCTCCATCCTTGCTTTTTCCTCCTCCTTTGCCAAAGTCCTTGGTCTTATCGGGACTCCCTCCTTCTCCAGCAACCAAAGCCTTGACCTTCGCAGCCGTCCCCTGAGCCGTGCTGTGAAAACCTGATTCAGCTTCCGCCAGCACCACGTCCGCAAACTGCAGCACCGAGTCCACCACCGGCGCCACGTCAATCCTTAAACCCGCTCTTGCAGAGTTGAGCCGGAAAGAAGTTTAAGGCGAGGCCTTGACAATCACCCCAACATACTTCTCCAGCGCTCCGACCAGCAAGGTTGCATCTGGGGTGGCGATCTTGAGTTCCTGGGCTCTCCGAAGGTAGCGCTTCCACGCCCTCATAGACGTAGGTGCCCTCGGATCCACCAGCTGCCTCAACAACATCGCCCGTTCTCCCAGACCACCCGGCTGGTACCGCGTGAAGATCCGGAACAACGCACGGAGGAGGTGGCTCTGTTGGCGAGGATCTTTCCCTTCAATGAAGTCGGTAACGAAGCCAACAACATCGACTGAGCCCGCTGCTCAATCCGGCCCCACTGACCGTTCCCATCACCAACTCCATCCGGCTGCACGTACAAACGCTCCAACGGCTCCGCCCTCGACCATTGCACATAGGCTTCCGAGGAGAACTTCACCTCCTCATCCCACCATTGACCACTCCTCGCCGACAGGTCCCTCATGATTGGGTTGATCAGAGCGAGCCAATCGCCCACCGCCAGCTCTCCTTCTTTCACCTCTGGCAAGGCCGGAAGCTCCAATGTTCTCGTTGCCCCATCCACACCGGGATCTGTCCTCCTCCTGCACCGGCCGCCGGTTGTCCTTGACCTCTTGCAGGATGCTCAGGAGGTACTCCAGCACCTCCATGGTCACCAGGATCTCGAGCAGGATGCCCTTCAGGTACTCGCGCCACACCAGGCCAGTCACGCCCACGTTCATCTGCATGACGGCCTCCAGGTACTCCCGCTGCTCCATTACCTCCGTATCCACTATTTCCAGCTGCAAGGTGCTGTCGCTCATCAAACAAGTCACCTCCATGATGGCTAGCTGCATCTGACCGCCTCGAGCGTCCGGTCCTCCGCGATTTCCCAGGTCAGGAAACAAAGGCAGTCCTTCACGTCCTCGATCCCCACCTGCGGAAAAACCCACTGCAGCAAAACCACCAGCCCCAGCAGCTCCTGCTATCGGCCTCATCCCACCCCATCCCAGGGTAGTCATAGCCGCCGGCCCCTGACCTGACCGAAGTTGTAGCGCTCGCTCATCAAGAGCTCCTCGTCCGGCCGCAGCTCCCGAAGATTCAGATGTCCACCTCCGGCAGGTACTACGCCCTTCTGGCTCACTCTGCCAGGGCTTCCATAACTAGCACATCCGTTGATCTGCTCCTTCATCTAGCTCCGCCGCCATGTGCTGGTTCTGAGCGATCAGGCCCTTCATCATGTCGACCCAAGGAACACCACCTGCGCTTTCAGCACGCCCGTGGCCTCCACCTCCTTCAGGAAGTTGAGCTCCGACATCACACAGCGCCGGCCCACCTTCTGGCTCCTCCGGGTCCCGAGGCCTCATGGCCCTCAACTGAGCCTCTTTGGCCTTCTCCGAAAGGATTCACCACCGGCGCCGCTAAGTCGCTGCTCAAGGGACCGTACGCCGTCGGCCCTCCCGGGGCTTGGTCCTCCGGCTCCTGGGCCGCCTCCGCAGCAGTCGCCGAAGAGGACGAGAGAGCCTCCGTTTGGGCTCATAACCCTCTGACTAAGCAGGCGCTCATTTTCCTTGAGCTAAAAAGGGGCTGTCCCCGATCAATCGTCCAGCAACTCCAAACCAGGGAGTTGTCCCCCAGAAACATCTCATCCTCAAAGCGGACTTCAGGGGTAACAATGCCGGCTGTTAGGTGGTAAGACAAACATGTGTGAACTGTGCACCTGTTGTTTAACAACCTGTGCTGACTACTGCGCTTACTGGTGTGAAACTGTTGTGGTGTGGCCTCAAAAGCCAACATTGTACAGGTGTTTGTTGAGTGTGTCGCTGCAACAAACTTGGTAAGAATGTCGGCTGTGTTGTCTTCTGACTTCACCTTGTGCATGGTGATGATTTGACAAGTTGTTGTATGAAGAGGTGTCGCAGCTCAATGTGCTTTGCTTTCTTTGATGTACCTTCTCTCATTGAAATTGACTTTGCTGCGCTGCTGTCTGTGTGTATCCTTATGATGATGCGTGCTTCAAATGCTTCCTTGATGAAGTTGCTGATGTAGAGGCTCTCCTGTGCCCGTACCAATCGCGTACAGCTCTGATTCTGCTGATGAAAGTGCTATTGTTGCTTGTGTACTGCTGTTGTACTTTTCCTTGCTGTCTCACACGATGCCCAGTTGGCATCTGTGTATGTGTCAATGTTGAGTGGAATTCGTTTGTCCTGTGTTTGTACCTTTGGTCGCAGGTTGTGTCGCGAGTGCCTTGTTCCTTTAAGGTACCTGATCATGTGCTTGAGCTTCTTGTACCGTCGTCTTCCGGTTCTCGATGGAGTCCACCATGTGGTAGTTGTCAAGCCTGTCCTGCCGAGACACCAAGAACGTCGACTCCTTCTTGCGAAGGAGCTTGTGCTTGTTGAGCGACTCATCCAACAACTTTTCCATGAACTGGTTGTAGATGGGCGGGAGCATATAGTACGAACCCTCGGTGTTGGCCAAGATCGTGATGTTCGCAATGCCCCACCAACTCCTGCACTCCTCAAGCACATCGATCGCCTTGGCGCACTTGTTGAACAGCTCGGGCCAGTGACCGTCTCCGCATCGGTATGGCCATTCGGGCTCATCGCAGATCCCACCACTGCCAATGAGCTCGTTCCCGGACCAGTACACCGTCACGTAGAAGTCGTGGTCCTTAAACTCAGGACGTTTCTTCAGGTCCTTCATGGCGCTCTTCACTGTCCACGTGAGAAATGTGAGGTCCTTTCCCCAACACATTCTCACCTCACAGTGGCTACAACTCGTGCTGCGGTTGTAGTTCATGTCCTGCGCCAAGTCCGCCCTCTTGCGGTTCTTCTTGCCACCGCTGATGAGGGCGAGGCTGGAGTCACTCACGACGAGGTATACGCTATTCCGGCCACAGGTTGCCCCGGGCGTGATGCGGCCAAGGCCTTTGTCATTGACGGCGCAAAGCGTATCCATGAGCTCCGGCGCGTAGTCAGCCGCCCACATAGCGCATGAGCTTTGGAGAGTGGCCTGTGCTCCGAGGATCTGCTCCATTGTCTTGCGATCCTCAGGCCTCGTCTCCTGGAACAAGGTGTTCGAAGTGAAGCTTGTCATCACTCCTCGCCAGTACTCCAAGTTGCCCTCCGAATACTCCCCGAGATTGTAAGCAGCCATTGCGGCTACCGGTGAGGGAAGCTTAAGAGCAACAAGTGCACGTTTTGTGGGTCTCTGAGCCGAGCTATCGGTGACAACCTGTTTCATGCTGTCAGCAAACTCAGAAAAACATCCATGGATCAGGTCAGTCATTTCATACGTGTAAGATTCAGCACGTTTGAGGGCCGCCCCCCTGGACTGTCCATGCTGATCATCCTTTGTGCACTTATACTGTTGCAGTTTGGCCAACGATTGACAGGAAGAAGCAATAGTCCATGACTTTTGCAACAAATTTCCATCCTTGTCCAGGACACCAAACATGCAACCATCGCAATTGTACTTGACCATCTCATATTTCATGAGGAAATCATGCACGAAATAGTTCTTCCAATAACTGCAAAGCTTAGGAAGTTCCATGTTGATCACAAGCACAATGTCAAGCTGTCGAAGCATAGTGATAAGTTTGTCCAAACGCTTCAGCAGTTTGCGAAACAACGCCTTGTGCTCCTGGATCTTGGCTTGACCTTCTTGAGTCTGACCATTGATATTGTTCCAGGGGCACCCACCCGTACACGGAAGTGAAGCATGAAGCATCACGCAGGGCGGTGTTTTGGACTTGACATTCTTCCTGAAAAGTTGCACCTCGTCAAATACCCATTGCAACGTATCAGCAACCAACGCATTCTGACGCTCAGTTACTCTAAGCACCTTGCAACCAAATGCTGGTAATCTTGATTTGTCGCCGAGCTTGGAATCATCAGAACAGCAAAATTCGCACAAGAACCGATCATAGGTTTCATGCGTGGAAACGGCGGAAGCTTGCGCTTCGCTAGTGGGGGCTGGTTTGATTGTAATGTTTCCATCCAACTGCACCCACCGTACTCCAATAAGATTGCACGCGTGATCCCATTTTGCTTTGCTCGTAAACGGCTTGGTCAAGATGTCCGCAACCTGATACACAGTATTGACATTGACGAGATTGAAGAAACCTTTCGTGAATTGTTCTCGAAGCCACGCCAAAGAAGTTCTTTGAGTTCTGTCAGCATGACGAAGCTGTGCGGAATTTCCAGTCTGAATGATGTGAATTGTTGCTTGGTTGTCTTCACAAAACGCAACTTTAAACTTCTCATTCAAATGAACATTTCCGCGAAGAGGTGCTATCGTCCTTTCATGCTGCTCAAAACCACCATACCGAATCTCGTCCAACTCGGGGTCGACATAAACCAACACGGGATTGCCCCCCTGACCGGAGTTGTCCCGGCCTGGAAACGGAATCGGCTTGGCGTTGCCACCAGCTGGCTGCTTTTCCTTGGGTGCATCAAGCAATTCCCACAGCACACTCATGAGTGAAAGCGTTGGTAAACCTTGCGCTCGCACGGAGTGATTAGCAGCAACAACTTCGGCTTCAGTAGATGACATAGCAGTACTTGTCTGCTTCTTCGAAAACGCATTGATGGGGTAATACGTGTTAGGGCCGACGATGACCGCCACACAGCCAGTAGTTGACCTCGAGTCGAACTCACCTGCATAGTCAGCATCTCCGAAAACCCACAGTCGGCAATCCAGCAAACTGTCCCCAATAAAACATGACATCCTGTGATTGAGGGTCGAATTGATGTAAGCAACCAAACGATGCAATCCCTCATCACAGTCTTTGGACCATTTTGTAACGCGCGAAGCAAGTGACTGAGTTGCTCGAAGAAGATCATATCTCGCCATTCTTGCGGCAAAAAGAATCTTCATCAAAACCCGGCTTGCTATGGGTTGCAACTTACCAGTTGGTTCTTTCTCGCTCTCTCGCGGAAGTGCTGTCCTCATTTCATGGAACGGGGTCGAAACATTCTTGAGGGTAGCACGAGAAGTCTTCGCAAGCTCACAATAAGACTCAACGCATGAATCCAAGAAGTCGGCCATGTCATAATGGACGATGTTGACGGGTTTCTTCATGCAACCGTCTTTTGGGTGATCCATGTCAATGAGCTCCTTGAACTTGGGCTTCTTTGACTGTTTCTTCGCAGCAGTTTTGTTTCTCATTGCTGCCGCGGCTGCATGTCCTCCCACCTGGTCGGCATAGCTGAAAACTGTGCAGCCGGTCCACCAATTCTTCTCCTTGACATCGGCTTGTGCTTTCCACGAGTCCTCGAGATACTCATATGTGTTGCCCTTTGCGACACAGGTCACGCGGAGATCCAGCAGTCCCTCAAAGTTCTCGGGGGCATACCTCTTCCTTCTAGGATAAAGATGGTGTCGAACCCAAATCTTTTCCTCAGGGAAATGCTCCCAATAATCTTCCGTTCTGTGAGGGACGGCAGGACTTGCGCTCTGCTTTTCGAACACATGAGCAAATGGGTGATGTTCTTTTGTCAATGTCACCTGATTCTGCTCCACATGTTCGCAGCCAAAATACCTTCCGAGCGACTCCGGCGTGTCAATCTCGATTGCAGACTCGATGTTCTTCCACCCTTTTGCCAAATTAGCAGTTGGGCCAGCCAGCTTGAGGTCATCAACGTAAACAACCAACAAAAGCTTGAGCTCATCATGGAAGAATACGCTTTGCCAAATGCCTTTCAACAGTGGCCTCCACTTGTTCTTTCGAAGACCAGTCTCGAAATGGTTCTCCCACAAGCCACCGCTGTCAATGTGACCATACAATGCCAAAATCAAAGGTGACAGTGGATCATTGTACTTGCCAATCCATTCTTTGGGCCAACGGTCTCGTGGAAGTCTCACCCATGTAGTGATACCTTCGAACAATGCCTGCGTGTATGCCTGCTTTGCATCCCCCTGCTGCTTACCAAATCCAGGCTGAGAACCGTACAGGTCAACAATCTTGCCTGCTTCCATGCTCGCAGGGGAAGAACCAAGTTCAGCAAACATCGCTTGCTCATAGTTCTCATCAACAACACGGTTTCCTTCGAAAACAGTTCTGCCTTTATACTTTCGGCTGGGGTCGCCCACAGCGAGCTCGCTTCCCTTGAGGTAACACGCCTCAAAGATACGGGCTATGTGGGCCTTTTCCCCCTTCGCCTTAGCTTCAGCAATGACTGTCTTGCATTCTTTTACCCGCGACTCGTCCCAGGTACCTTTGCTTCTGAGCTTCTCCCATTCGACATCCAAAGCCTTCTTTGCCTCAGGAGTGTTTGCAACTTCCGAGCGCGGAATAAGCCTTGCAACTGCTGCAGTCATCAACAAAGCATTGACCAAATCTTCACGGTTGTCTTTGATATGCTCTTCAATAACTGCAGTGACACACGCTCGATGCTCATGAACAGTCTTCCCTTCTTCGTTGACTGTGACAGGCATCGCAGGAGCAAGCATTTCGGGAATAGCTGATGCAACGGCTGCCAGCGACGGGAGCTTAGTGACTGTGCCCCCCTGACCATGAACCGCGTGATTGGGCTAAACACAGACGGCCGTGGCAGCTACGTCTGCAGCAGCTGGCTTTGCCTCCTTTTTCATCGCGAGCTCTTTGCGATACTCCTCAGCAACACGAGCGCGTTCTTTGGGAGAGGCAAGTTTCCACATATCTGATGGAATACCAGGTGGACGACTTGACTTTCGGGCTCTCACCAAACGAAAACCATCCCATTGAAACCCAGGTGGAACTGCCGACCCATCCGGCATGTGATCAGGATCGTGATCAGCAAGTCCCTCGGCAGGTGCAGGAGGATCTTCCATCAAAACCTCCTCCGGCACAGCTGCTTCGCCAGGCTGCAAATGTGACTCCGGCTCATATTCCAATTCGTCCGGAGAACACGGTTTGTCGTCGGCAATAGCTTGCTTTGCGGGAAAAACAAACGTCTCATCAAGCAGACTGAACTCATACTGCTTGACGCGGAGGGGATTAATGTCACCCGTCCGCAACTTGTCCGGCAAATTCTTGAGCGGCAATACCAAAATTTCATGCGTGTAGGTAAAGCCAGGTTGCACATGATAGCCAACAAAAATGCCGACATCCGAAGTTGGCAGAAACTTGGACTGCTTCGAATCGACGCGCTGACGATTGATCCAGTACAACAATTTTGCACCGAATGGGATCTTCGTGTCAGGAAACTCATCACCAAAACGCAAAGCCCACGGCGACTTGTCCTTGTCATCTGGAATTGTAACATTGAGAGCAAATGCATGATGTTGAGCTGCCAAAGGCCAAAGCTCAACCGGCAAACCACTTTGAAACAGATTTGCTCTTGCTCCCTCCAGAATTGTACGAATCTCGCGCTCGATCACCCCGGAAGATTGACTGACATATGGCTGGCTCAGCACGTGTCTCCAACCCATACTCTTTACTGCAGCTGCAATTTCGCCAGAATTGTCAGAATAGAAAATCCCAACATGATCATCTGGCTTCGTGAAATGTTGAAATGCACGAACGCAACTGTCAGCATCTTGCCTTGCTGAAGGGTAAAAATACCGGAACTGCGTGAACACATCTTTCACGACCAAAGCATTCCACTCGCCCTTGAACCCGTACGTCTCATCATTTGAAATGACGTGGTCAGCAGTCACATGATCTCCAAATGCTTTTGCATCCACCGAAGAAGATCCATGTCTGCGACGAGCCTGAGGTGCTTGCATCTTTGATCGCACACACGTTTCGCAAAAGGGGTTCTTGGGCCTGTGAGTGAAAAGATGCTCTTCACTTTTGGCCTCACGCATCATCATTTCTTTTGAACGCTTTGACATCGGTTTTGGAGCTTCTGCAACCTCAGGGTTGTCCTCCAATTCCGGATCAGACTCCGGTTCCAGCGGTTCAGCTTCATCAGGGCGCAATGGAAACGATGCGGCATCCGGCGGAGGTTGCCCCCCGCTTGAAGATGAAGGCACTTCAACGCCCCCGATCTTCTGATCGGATGCAGCAAGAGCAACAGGCATAGCGGATTCAGAAGCTATGACTTCGCACTGATCGTCAACATATGGAACTCGCCCATCGAGCTTCAATATTACCGCTTTCCCGTCAGGTCGCACAAAGTACGGAGCACTGTTCTTTCTCCATACGAAATCGTACCCCTTTTCCAAACATCTTTGACCAACAGAAAGGACAGCTGGCGTGCTCGGCAAAACATACGGAGTGACGACCTCGTTCAACTGATCAATGGAGAAGTCCGCAATCTTGTCTGCACAAATTGATCCATTTGCTGTTGAAAGATTGATTGGAGTCAATGCAGGATTTATCTTCTTTTGAAGTGTAACTGCACGCTCAGAGTCAACCAGATCTTGTTCACTACCTGTGTCGACTATCCACTGACGAAGCCCTGCTGGTGCTGGCGTAGCAATATACTCCGGCACATCGTCAAGGTTCGTTTCATCATCATCAATCCAACAGCCAGGACAATACAAAGCGCAATAAATTGGGTCATTGTCATCATAGTATTCGCAATAGAACCCACAAGGCGCGTTGTAGTTTGCATGCATCAAGTCAACAACCCCTTCCAGAATCAAAGCTTTGTCTTTAGCATCGATCAGATCCTTGGGATTTGAGCCAGGCGCATAACCATCATACCACACAACCTCAGGGTCATTCGGCTTTGGAGCACATGATAGGCATAGCCCGTTGGCCTCGATCTCGACGATCTCGACATTGTCTGCGAATTTGACGCATCTGCGGGTGTTGGAAACATCTGTACTGCAAATGAAAATTGTTTGCCCAGTCCATTATTGCTCCAAACCTTCATCAGGATCCGCCCAGAAATCACCAAACACTTGCTCTTTGCCATTGATGTTGGCTTTGGTGATGCGCTGATCCAATAGACGTTCCAGCGAAATTGGAAGGTCTTTTGCACTCTTCGGATCATAAAGCGCTTTTCGGGGCATCACATGGTGTCGAATGACCATCTCGTTCACCGAGTCAACTTCCCAGAAGTCTTGCTTTGGGCGGCATGCTGCGAGGCATGCATTGGTCTCTTTCACCCTCAGACACACAGCGGCTGAGGACTCGCCCTTTTTGCTCTGGGATCGCTTTCTCCCTTTTCCCTTTGGGGTGGGAGACCTACCTCTGCTGGCTCCTTTCTTTGGGCTCGGCTTATCTGTTGCTGGTGCAGCAGACCGAGTCTCATGCGAAAACGCACAGTTGTTTCCACGAGTGCATTTCCCCTGACCGCCTTTGAAAAACCTGCACGGGATCTTTTTCAGCTCCGCTCTCTTTCTCGATGCCGACCGATCCCTGTCTCTCCCCTGGCTGTCAGAGCGCCCCCGACCTTTTCCTTTCGGATTTTGGCTCGGGGGTCTTGGGTCTTTCTCATGCTTGTAAATGCAATTATCCCGAGTGCACTTGCCTTTCTGAAAATCATAGCAATACCTGACCGCTGAAGGATCTCTTGCACGCCCAGGATTTGCATTGGGAGCTGGAGCACCGACCTTCTGATTGTGAGCTCGGGCGACACGATCACGATTTGACTGCAATCGCTCCCGAGTCAAAACATCACGTTGCACGCTCGTATGTATCGAGGTCATACTTGATCTTGTGACATCCACGAATCTGTCGCAAGAAAATGTCCTTCAAGACGTGCTGCTCCGGAACGATCTTCATGCCAGCAATGACGGAATCCCAATTCTGAGTAAAGGTCATCAAATCATTGCCGTGAAGTACCACCTTCAACAAATCTTCAGTGGAATACAACGCTCCGGCCTCCTCATTTGTCCTGAAATACTGCTCAAACATGAGAAGAACTTGACGTCCACGGACAACTTTGTCCAAAGCAGCTTGTTGCTCCTTGTATGTAAGGATCTGCCGACTAAGGTCGCCCCTAGCAATCCGCGACAAGGCTGCAAGAAGCTTTGTATCCAACGTTTCAAACTGTTCTGGATCTCCAAGCTCTAACATGAGATTCTTCTTGTCCTCCCGGTTGACGTACACCTTGTTAACCCAGGTGAATGCAGCGTCAGGCCGATCTGAAGCAGCCCGAATCTCTTCGCGAGTAGCCGTTTTCCAGGCTCTATAGGTCTCAGGAGTGGGAAACTCACTCAGCCTCAACGAATCAGCTTCCTTTGCTTTTGGCCGATCATGCTGATTCCGGACAAAGCCGAGGAGGGCCGCACGGAACTCCGCCTCGGTGGTCTCGGGACCAGTCAACCGATCAATGTTCGGCTGACTTGTCGGCTGATTTTGCTGACTTCTGCTGTTTTCTTGCTCCGAAGACCGTCTCGCATGATCTTTGATATCAAACTGCATTGCACCAGAAATAGGATCAGTCCAACTCTGCTGTGGAATAATCTGAGGCATAGTTCCAGAAGTTTGTGCATTCTGCGTTGGAAAAAGACGCGGATCATCAAAGATACTGCCCCTCTTATCCAAAAACGACTCCGAACTGACGTTCTGAAAACTTGACGCAGGCTGAGGATCTCCGCGCACCATTTCACGCTGCGCCTTTTCGAGATCGTTCCTCAGACGCTCAACGGTGTCGTTCAGCCCGTTGATCGTGTCCTGCATGGCGTGGTTCTCCGCCAAAATACAGTCTCTCTGCTCACCGACCGCCTTTTCCGAGTTCTCCATCACAACAGTCTCAGCATGTAAGCTTTGTGCGAAAGCGCTATACTGTGCCGTTCACTTCGGCAGAAATTGCTCCCCGCATCTGGCTAACCTGGGCGCTGAAGAAAGCGCGGGACTCTGCGAACTGCTCGTGCAGCTCAAGGGTCCGGCGGTTGTTCTCCTCGTCCAGGCGATGCACAGTTTCCGCCAAATGAACTCAAAGGAGAGGGAAACACAGTTTTGTCAACAACGGGGGAACCCGGGACCTTAAAAGGAACGAGCCCCTCCGTGACTGCGACCTCTCCCTTAACCTTGGGGTTAGCGCGGCGCAACGCGCTGTTTTCAGCACTTGAGCCAAAGCAGTGATTGGATCATGCTTTGGCAATGACTTGAATGTACAACATGCAACTGACTACATGGGGACCTACCTCATGTACCTCTGGGCCATAAATGTCATCGTGATAATTGACTCCCCCCTCATTGACGGCACTGAGGGAGTGTCTTGGGCGCATTACCACGCCAACTTGAAGTCAAGTTTACATCACAACGACTGACACAAGTTATTCAAGCATCACCCAGGCACTTTGCACACTTTTGGAAATTTTGCGGACATGCTGCAGCGCACTAGGCAGCTGCTTTAGCGGCTCTACTTTCACGAACGTCTTCAAGCTTCTCTGGTAGGTCAACACGAATGCCGAGCAACCGGATGGCATGGTCCCACTTGTTGGGTGGAAGCGCTTTCGTGAAGATGTCCGCTGACTGCATGTCGGTTTGGACGTATTCTATCGAGATGTGTTCGCTTTCAAGCTGCTCTGCGATGCACGCGAGGTTCACCTTGTGGGTGCGCTGGACACAGCGTAGCTTGGATGAGAATCCTTTCTTTGCTACGAGGATAGTCGCCTGGTTGTCCTCGTGGATCTTGAGATGGAATGGTCGGTCCAAGATCAGCTCCCACAAGCTAAGCGCCGGGAGCGCCTCCTGATAAAGGGAGTATGCGAGAGATACAATCTCCGCCTCGGTCGTTGATCGAGAGACCGATGTCTGCCTTTTGGATACCCACGCAAGCGGAAAATGCGTGTGCGGACCACTCAAAATCAAGAATCCTCCGGACGTGGATTTTGCTCTCGCTCTCCGGCGAAATCGGCGTCTACATAAAGAGACAGATGCAAATCCTCAGTCGAATCTTGAACTGTGCCTACTAGCGTGCTGTTGACCGTGCTGTTTATGTAGCAAACAAGCCTATGTAGCTGCTTATCGCAGTTTCTAGACCATTTTTGAACAAATGAGGCAAGGTCGCCAATGGGCTTGACCAAGTCTGGGCGTGCCAAACGGCCGAGCCATAAGGCTTTCATCAACACGCGGCAAGCGGCGAAGCCGAGCTCACCCTCCAAGGCGTCATCTGCAGGATCGAGGGATCCAGCGGGACAGAATGGAGTGGTGGCATCACGCAACTTCTCACTTTTCGGCTGTGCAACCTCAAGATATAATGCTACCGTTTGACGGGCATAATCCCGCATGTCGAACGCCATGCCCCCTTTCAATCTGCCCATTGCGGCATTAAGATCGGGTTCAGTTGGGTCCTTTGGAGCATCTATCAAAAGGTGGTTCCTGCCTAGCACCCGGTATATGTCTTCTGGGGGTTCTATATCAACCAGTCTTGTTAACTTTTCCCAGAAGTCTTTATGAAGGTGGCTGGGGCCGGCCAACGTCAAGTCGTCGACGTATGTCGAGAGAAGTAACCCGGACTCCTTGAACCAGAAGTTTCCAGGAAACTCTGCGACCTCACGCCCTCCAAGTTCACTAATGAACCCTTTGAGGTGTGCCTCCCAGAGTCCGCCAGCGTCAGGATGCCCATAAAGAGCTTTAACGAGCAAAACCACAGGTTTCACGAAACGCTCGCGCCACCACCTTGGCCGGAGCTCAGGCGGGAGTGTGATCCAAGTTTGGTACTTGGACTTCAGCAGTGCTTGCACATAAGCCTTTATAGCGTCCGCTGTTGTGGTGGAATTCCCTGGCAGGGATCCATAAGCGAGACAGTTATTAAGACCTTGTACGCTCGTGGGATTTGCTCCCAATTCTTGGTAGACAGCTGCTGCGCCATGTTCATCTTTCGCACAGTCTCCGCGATACACAATCCTACCTTTCATCTTCTGAAGGTGTTTCGCGAGTTCGGCGAACTTGACGGATGCTAGCGACATCAACTGCCCGAAATGGACTTTTATACTGGATCGTCGCGCCTCAGCAGCGACTTGATCATACTCTCGGACTGAATTTAGATCCCAAGCACCGGCTTTCTCCAGGCCTGTGGCTTCAAGTCGAACGGCTTCAAGAGCTTCCGGGGAAGCCAACATTTCGGCACGTGACAAGAGTCTGGTCACCATTGCGGTGATCTCAGGATCCTTCTTCTCTTTGACTTGTCCTAGGGAATGTGCGATGAGATTTTCAACATCAAGAACTTGCTCAAGAATGTTGTGACACTTTTCATCTGACTCAACAGCAACACCTATATCTTCCAAACCGGAGAGAGGGGATATGTGCTTCAACTGCTGTTCACGTTCCCGGTGATCGAGAGGCAATGGCACTTGGACAGGCATCGCAGGCACAACGGGTTGAACTGTCGGATACAGCGCACGGGCAACTGTGAGACACATGCCTTCGGGGTAGAAAGCGGTCTTTGCGGTCTTGTTACCTGCTGCAAGCGAATGTTTATACCCTTTTTCGTGCGGACACTTGAATGCACCTAGTGCGGATGCGAGTGTGCTATTGCTGGTCATGACTTTCCATGGCTTCTTGATGGGATAGCCATTGCTGTCCTTCAGGCCTAGGGCGCAACCATGGAAGGTCGCTGGGGTGAAGACGTGTGCATATTCTCTAAAGAATGCGGAAACATCATCCCTAGCCCAGCTGTCGCAATCCCTTGGCCACTCAAACGAAACACTACCCCCCTGATGGAGGACAGTCTCTGCGTGACGTCTGAATCTGGAGAACAACTCTCTCGACTCTCTAACCTTTTGCTTCAGTTTCTTTTTGAACTGGCTTCCTAACTTGGCCTTATTAAGGCGTTGCCATGCTGAACCTGATGTACAGGGAATTGCGGCCCAGAGATTGGGTTTATCACAACCTTCAATCTGCGACTGCAACTGGATTTCTCCTTCATCTGTGCTAAGGTCGATAAACTCTTTAGCCAGCCTAACATGAGGTATGCCAAGACCTTCAAACACGCGACCCATGTTGGACTCTGGTGAACATGCGTATTCGAACATCACAGGCAACTTGTCGATACGTGCCTGTCTCTTGCGGGCACGATGATTTCCTACCTCAAACTGCTTGCGCTGTGGAGCTTCAACCTCTGCGCTGCACGGCATGCCAAAAATTGGCAATGTGTTCGGACGACCGTTCTTTGATGCATCGGTGAGAGGTGTCGGCGGTACGGAGTCTAACATCACGGCTGCACCTGTGGTGATAACACAATCGGACTGAATGGGTTTTAACTTGAACACTGTGAACCCGGTCCATGCATCTCCAAGTGAGCGATTGGGTCGGCTACCAAACCAACCATCATGGATGTTGTCTGCTTTGCCCCCCTGAAACACGGCACGAGTGGTGCGAGCTGCAGTAAATCTTTCTGGGGAAACGGGGCAATCCTCGACCTCTTTTGGGGTAAAAAGATTTCTGCCTTGGCATGATATGGTATCGAACCAAACAGTTGGCATTTTCTTTGAACACCCAAAAATCTTCACCTTGCGATGTAGCGGCTGTCGCTGGCGCGGTATCGAAAAATGAGCCACCGGGTCTTGAGGGAGCGGGCTCCCCAGCTTCGGCTGCATCAAATTCATGCGCAACATCTTCTGCACTAACTGCGGTCTTAGGATCCTTCTCATGCTCGGATGCGTGGATTGCTCTGGCTAGCTCCTCATCCCCTTCAGTATGAACAATGGGAATGGGTTCCTTAGATTCAGTTTTGGCAGCGCTTTTTGCAGCTGCTTCAGCTCGATCTGCAGAAACAAGTTCGGAGAACCTCTTCTTGCATTCGGCACTGTGAATCTTGGAATGACCGGTGCATGCACGGCAACCTGGCGTTTCCTTGAACTTGATGATCCTCTCAACAGTTATGTACACGGATTTTGACTTGACAGCGGATGGAGTCGGTGGGGCACCAAAGGGCGCCTCTCGCAGGGGCATAGGTGGGGGATCAGACCCTTCTGTCTTGCCACCATGCAATGCTCTATCTGCTGCTGCTGCAATCGGAAAGCTTGGGGGTCCGTCTTCAACGAACAATTCCGGTTCGGGAACATCGTGAACGGAAATGGAACCATCTTTGCGGAAGGCTTCATAGTCCATGACTTTGACCACGTTACGGTACCGCAACCCCGGATCGACCCTCCAACCCAAAAAGAGCGCAGGCGCCATGTTCGGATCGAGAGTGAGCTTGCCAGGAGTCTTGGTTCTGTACCAAACCAATTGCCCGAAACAGCATCTCTTACCTTGGAACTTTTCCTTGGTGAGGGCTTCCCATTGGGTTTTCCCTGGGCTGAATGGTGCAGGCCTGTCGAACGACATGGAGAGACATGCAAATGGGTAACTAAACGTATGCAACGAATAGGGCAACCCTGATTGCATGTGGATGCTGCGGCAGCATTCCTTCTCTTCGCGAATGTCGCGCTCCAGAACGGTGTTGTGTGGCCACCTGTTCGGTAAGCTTGTCTCGGGGACGAGACCGACTTCGTGGGCCGCTCCTTCGAGCTCTCCTGCTGCATCCATTTTTACTAGACACGTTGGCGGCGAATCAGTGGCCCGAAGGCCCATGAACTGACGGAAGTTTTTGACATGCGCTTGCGTGTCCCGCCTACTCACAGGGTAGGCAAGTCGAACGCCTGAGAAAACATCACGTACTACATGGTGAGATTTGATTCCACCGAAACCTACTCCGAGATGTTCATCGCCCATGGCAAGAATCACGGAATCGGTAGCCAACTGTTGAAATGGTGCGGTTGGGACATCGACTTTGTCGTCTGATCTAGCATCCTTTTTGTGCGCTACCCTTGCGGAAGTGGTCTTTGAGATTGAACACACCTTGCAAAACGGGTTCTTCGGGAAATGGGACCTCATGTGCTCAGGAGATTTTGCTTGCTCCTTCAACGCAGTATCATGTGTCGGGTCACCATCTCCGAAGGCGATCAATGGAAGTTCGTCCTCGGGAGGAGGGGCTTCCTCGGCCGCTAGCATGTTCACAGGAACCTGATCTATCTCACCCTCATCTGACGCTTGGCACGAGTCATCGCACAGAGAAACGACATCGTCTTCGGCCGCGCTCATAGCAGCGGCTTCAATCGGCCAGAGGTGAGTTGACGACTCTGCCAACTTGGGTTTTACCACCTCATCATATTGGGGAACGTATTCCACTACCCTAGATGCATTAATGCGCGCATTGCGGGGCACGTTAATCTTACATCTACTGATGTCCTTTGGGGGCACAAGGTATGGAACGTTTTCACGTGGATCCCAAATGAAAAGGTGTCCTTGATCCATTACGGTCTTACCGATGGATTGCGCTGGTGGGCAATCACGGAGGACGTACACCTGCTCTTCAGCAGGTATCACTCGGCTGTCCTCGAACCCTAATGAAGTAGTGCCTTGTTGGGCACCACCCCCAGTCGCAAAACCTACGGGTGTGCTGCTCTCGCGCACGCACTTGATCATGTTGCTATTCAAAGCTTGACGTCCGATCAAGTGTCTCCCTGCGGCAGTATCCCAAAGCCAACTAATGCGATTGTCATCGGAGGCGACGCTTGCCATTGCCGGAATGAGCTGTGCAACAGCTGCACTCGCCTTTGGCGGCGGCGGGGACAACAAACTTTTGGGCTTGGGACCAGTGTACTTGTTGGAATCACTGTGGAGAAATGCACACTGCTTGGCCTTGCACGAATTATAGGCATAAAACATGCACGGCATCTTGGCTTTCTCCGCCGCGGTCATAGTGGCTGTCTTACTGATGGCCTTAGACCTAGGAGTGAGGTTATCGTTCGAACCGCCCTTACCTTTACCCTTGGGGGCTGGAGCTGCGTTAGCTTTAGGAGGAGGCGGCTTTGGAGCTTTAACCTTCGGCACGGGGGCTGCCGGAGTCTGCTGGTCAGCAGATTTATCCTTTTTGCTCTTCTTACTTTTCTTGGGCTTGTCTTCGCTGCTTGCTGCGGGCATGGCATTAGAATTATTCCCCTGGGACATGACGGCTGGCTTGATTTGAAGACTTTTGTCAAACTCATCCCTGTTCCGTTTGTCCTGATGGAGCTCCAAGGCTAGATCAACCTTGGACCACAACCATTCCGGCTTCCTACGGTGGCTACCGAAAGGGGCTTCCCGTGCCTTTTCTACCTTAGGCTTCAGCGCGGTGCACTTTTCCAGCTCATCCAACAGGTGATCAAACAAGGTTGTTTCCCTGGGTTGTTCTGCCACGGGAATTGCGGTCAGCACGTAAACGTACTTCTCCCGAAAGGCATCCAGGTCAGCAAGGGACGGGCCTGCAAGAGACAACTTTAACAAGTTGCGACCTCCTAAGGATCCGAGCCTACCTCGTTCTAACTGAAAGTGCTTGAAGATAGCACGCAACATGATTCTCCCTACGGGCATCCCACCTGACGAGATTCTCTCTTGTTCAACCATATTCTGAAACAAGAGCCCGAACTTACCTTTACGGCAGGTTTTAAGGAGCTTTGCGGCTATTCACGATCTAACCGTGGGAAACGCTTGTCCGCGATGAGTTCTTGCTCGGTGGAGGACATGCATGCTTGGGCCCACTGGTAAACTTCATCTCCGGGGGTCTTCTGGAGTCGACCGATGGCCATCAAAACTTGGTTGATGAAACCTCTAGCCTGTCCAGCGTTCTCCGGAGGGGATGGCAACACGAGATCCTTGAGGTCCTTGACGCGAACAACGGACTCCTCATGCGTGGCGTGATCGGTGACGGTCATGCCTACACTAGGATCGGCAGCTTGAGACGGGTCTGCATTGGGGAACTGGCCAGGGCCTCCCCCACCTCCCCCACCACCATTCATGGTGAGGTATGGGCAATCCGTGTCTTCATGGCTGCCGCCGCAAACTCGACATTGTGGAGTATCATCATCTCCATCAGAGTCTGATGATGTGTCGGAGCTTGCTGCCGATGGCGCTTGTGGGGATGACGAGTACAACCCTCCCAACATTGTGATTGGTACTGGCGGAACATGAGTGCCATTGCCAGCTTTCGGCGGAGGCGGCGCCCCAGATAGGGGCATGGGAGGCACTGGAGGTGGTGCGGCCGGAGGCGGAGGTGGCGGAGCCACTTGATTAGCAACCAATTGGGAAAGCTGCTGAACCATTTCCGCTAAAGCCGTCACTTGCACTCTCACATCGGCTTGATCCCTTGGACCGTCTCTACCCAACCCGCTAGTCCTCGACGCGCCGGGGGCTGCGTCTCCAACAGAGGACGCTGCTCCTAGCACTGCCGAATGGCCTACGAGATGTTGACTTGTTGCACCCCCACCAGGGTCCCTTGAATCAGCTGGGGCATCGTGACCAAGTCCTGAACTTTGAACAGAACCACACGGAGGGTCGGGGATAGTACTTGTAAAAGCATTCCCTTGCGACGATGCGGCAACACCGGAGGCATCTTGTGAACTTGAAACCTGAGGTGCTCCAACCGGCTGATGGGTTCCTGGGGGAACTGTGCCTTGACTTGAGGCTTTAGCCGCGCTTGTTTCCGTAGCTGTTTCGGCTATTGATGCGGCTTTTGGCGGGGACTCTTGCATCGGAACAGGGGTCGCACGAGCTTGTTGGGTGAGCTGCGCAACAACACGTTCGAGATCACCAAGTCGTTGATGCATCACAGAATTTTCCTGGGACAATCCACGAATGGTATGCTCTTGACTGGCAATGGTTTGCTCCCTTTGTAGGATTGCCTGTTGAGCCTCTTGAACAATGCGTTGAACCTCTTGCTGAGCGTCCTGTTGAGTGGCATTGACAACCTGTCGTGCGTTCTCGACATGGCCTAAGGCTTCCTGTCGTGTCTGCTCAATGAGTTGCCTAGCCTGAGCCTCACTTTGTTGTGCTGTTTGTACAGCCTGCTGTGCTTGCGAAGCTAGCTGAGCGGCCTGAACCCTAACGTCTGAAACTTCTCTTACAGCCCTTTCCCTGATCCATCCGGCCTCTTGTCTCGCCTGATCGGCGGCCTGCTGTTGGTGCAAGGCGTGATTGGCTGCCTGAGCAGCGAGGTCGGATGCTCGATGAGCTTGCTGCACCGCAGCTCCAGCTATAAATGCCGCAGCGGGTACGTTAGTCATCGGGTCAGGTAATTGCGATCCCTGTGAAGGAAACTGAATGACTGGGGAAGCTTCGGATGATGTCGGTTCTGACACGATCGGACCACTCGGGGGTGATGATGGTCGTGTTTGGGCTGCTCTTTGAGGTGTGGATGTGCGAACTGTGGACATAGCTGCAGGAACCATGGCTAGGTCAGGGTCATCCGGTTCAGAATCCCTATTTGGGGTTGACCTTGAACGGGGTTCTGATGGCGGTGACAAACCCGTTGAAGCCATGACACAGCAATGCAACTTTTGCACTCACACGAAGCTAGCTCCACGCGCTTTGAGCAGCGTGTCAAAAGGTGCTACGAGGAGATATCCCTGGATTGGCAGCTGATTGCGCCACGCTCAAGTGAGCCACTCAAGAAAATACGTTGCGAAACGCTCAAGTGAGCCACTCAAGAAAATGCGCCCTGCTGCTTTGCACCTGATGAATTCTGTATTTGTAATTGTACTTGTAGATTGATTGATCCGCACTGCCGCACTATGGTGCTTTATCGAGGGATGTTGCCAAGCTGTATTGAGAATTTGTCTGCAAATCGAAAGCTTGTAATTGCAAAAGCTGTACCGCGCAAAGCGACGGTTTTAACGGCTTGCAGCAATAGCTACCGAAGTACCCGTCTGGCGGGTAGCTGAGATGCAGATCGGTGGAGTTCCTCGAGGTATTGCGATGGATGCAAGCCTCTCGCCGCCGGAATAAATTGTCTGTTCCGGGATTCAATGAACTCACCGAGGTTCTCAAGTGCGTTGCCAAAACCTCCCGGACCGAAGTGCGGATAATTGCGGAACGCCGCGATGCCTGTCTTTTGAGCTTCACGGACAATCGATGCTGTATCGTCAATAAGGGCGTGTACGCCCAGCCCTTGCAGGGCGTCTGCTTTGCCTCCCCTTCCCAACCGTTCGTGAACGATTTTTATCGCAGAAAAAGTGAGTCCAGATGTTGTCCGCGCGTGCTCCAGGGCGACCTGAAATTCGCGGCGGCGATACTCGCTTGCAGCCCTGCCCACGAAGGATAGCACTATAAAATTTATAGGTGCGTAGTCCGCTGCAAACTGAACGAGATGTCGGATCACTTCCGGGTTGAGGTGGGGTCCCTGCTGCCCAACGTCAAGAACTCCGTGCCAGTCAAGAGCAACAACAAGCTCCTTGGGCGGCACCGGCCTTCCAGGCGGAGGTGGTGGCGGCGGGGGCGCAGGCGGTGCCCTCCTTGGTGGCGAGCGGAATCGCGTGCCAGCTTCGGGAGTTGCAGCGCTAGCAGCAGCTGCTTGAACGACCTGCGGAGGCGGCGGCTTGACGATGTACCCGAATTGTGTCGGGTTTGAGCTCGATTTGCTTCTGGGTTCGGCCTTGTTCAAGCCTCGCGGAGGTGCCTTGTAACCGAATGCACTCTGAGTCCGAACCGGAGATCTGGCCCTTGGCGGTGACTTCCTCGGGATGTCTGCCTTTGCAGGCGCTGGAGAAACTGCCTTGGGGACCTCCTTGGGCACCGGTGGCTTGCTGCCGAAGATGACCTTGGGAGCGGCCTTTGGGGGCGGCGGTTGAACTGCCCCGATTCTTCGGCTGTGAAGCGCGATGGGCTCGGAGTGAGTCGGCGCCTCGTAAACGCGCCGAGGCACGTATGCTGACCTGCCCGTCCTGATGGACTCCGCGTCTTGCGGTGGGTCCTCGTCCGAGCTGTAGGCGTCGAGGCGGAAGGTTTCCGCAGGCGCCGGGCGGCGGTCAGGAGACCGTGAGCGTGAGCTCGTGGAGGACCTCCTTGGCGGGTCCCTCCACGTCTCGTCAGCGAGGAGGTAAGGATCGGCTTGGCGAAGCTGCCCAGACGTCCGTTGCGCTCGCCGATGAGGAGCCGCTTCACGTGGTTGTGATGCCTCCCGCACCAATACCCAGGTACCGTGTTCGTCAAACCTCGTCACAGGGTAGATGCTATTCTGTGGAGCCAAAACGATGGGCCGAGTGGCTAGGGAGGTTCTGGATGGCCTTCCCTCCCGCGCAAGCGCGGGTTCAACACTATGAGCCCTTTGTTCCACAGGGGCAGCAGCAGTTGGTCCTCGTCTCGGTGATGTTGATGGAGACCTCGACCTTCGTGGCGATGGGGACCTCGATCTTTGTGTTGATCGCTCCCTGCTGCTCTCCCGCCGCGTTTCCGCAGCTTTAGCGTATACCCCGCGAAGAGTTGACTTTGCGGCTTGTCTTTCCTCTGCAGATGGCCGAATGCGAGGCAAAGGAGTGCGCGAATCTTGCAACCAGGAGGAAGCTGATGGAGGCGTCGGAGGACGAAGCCAGTCCGCTGCACTGCTTGTTGCTCCCGCCGCGCCTGAGGCTGCGGCTTGATCCTGAGATGGCACACCCTGCGGCAAAACCACTCCTGTGGTTTCAACCAATGCGAGACGCTGCTGATAGGCGTTGTCCGCGGCCTGGATCACGTCGAAGGCTTCTTGGTCAAAATTCCACAGGTGCCAACTATCCAGTGACTCACGCCAGGAGAAGAGCGCCTCGACCTGTTGCTTCGAGGCGTCCGCAAACCTGATCCACCGGAATCGTCTGTTCTGCCGCTTGTACTCGTCGACGACGATCTGTTGCAGAGTGTTGTACAATCGGGCACGCGGCCCTTTCCCACCGCGTGTGCCGCGGTGAGGGCCGACTTCCATGTGCGACCAACAGGTCGCAGTCACGGAAGGGTTTGTTTACCCGAAAAGCGTTACGGCTGATAACCACTCAAAGGAGAGGGAAACACAGTTTTGTCAACAACGGGGGAACCCGGGACCTTAAAAGGAACGAACCCCTCCGTGACTGCGACCTCTCCCTTAACCTTGGGGTTAGCGCGGTGCAACGCGCTGTTTTCAGCACTTGAGCCAAAGCAGTGATTGGATCATGCTTTGGCAATGACTTGAATGTACAACATGCAACTGACTACATGGGGACCTACCTCATGTACCTCTGGGCCATAAATGTCATCGTGATAATTGACTAATGAGCGCTATATTCCGCCCTTGCAGCATGCATAGCAACGCGATGTAACGTGTTGGCCTCTTCCCTAACAGCGTCACCCGTGTCGTTATGCACATGCATGATGTTCTGGGTGGCTTGATAGTTTGTCGCGAATCCGAATACGTTTCGAGGATCGCGAGGGTCGACAGGACCATTGGGTGCAACTGCACCTTCACTACCGTCACCAACATCTCCAGATATATTGTAAATGGCAGGCATATCTCCGGATGCCATGGCGATCTTTGTGTTATCAAGCCTAGGCCACAAGCCTTTACGGCTGATAACCTGTGATATCAAGCCTAGGCCACCTAAGGGAATACCTAGGCAAGCAGCAAACCGTTGACTACCTTTTCACACTGCTGTCAGTGATCTTGAAGTCTGTAGCGGCGGAGTACACTCATGCACAGGGTTGGAACCTGAATTCACATAGAGGAGCCTGCCAGCTTTGTGCCCGGCAAGCCTTCGTCATCAAGTCTCCGCGGCAGGAAGCCACACCTCCCAACACCTCCGACCACCTTCCGCCCGGCTGAGTGGGCCCGCGTGAGGCAGCGTGTGGGGTCTTCAACTGACCCTGCCCCGAGCCCTGCGCCGGGCGCCAAGGGTTTGTTTTTGCGGGACCAGCCTCGCACGAGTATGGCTCCAAAGGCCGTGGGCTCTGACAGGCTAGGGCGTGTTGCCCCAACTGTGGAACCAGAGCAACGCAGAACAACACAGCAGCGAACACACCACACGACCCAACAAACAAACCAAAGCCGGTCAGGGGGCCGCCAAAACGCGCCCGCCCACAGTCCACACGTTTGGAAGGCCACCCCGCCGAGAAACACAGCAGCAAACCAGGGAAGGACCAAAAACCAACACCCGACCACACGTCGTTGCTCCGGGCAGGATCAGGCACACTACCTAACTCTCAGCCAACTAACACGCCTAAGCCCGAAAATGCAAGCAGGGGCCAACAATCAAAAAATCCCCGTGCACTCACACGCAACTACCGACACAGCAGATTCCCCGCTCAGCAGAAAGGTGGCAGTTCAACGAGATATTTGGCAAAAGAACACAACAACTGTGCCTGGCTCAAAGGTTGTCCGTGATCAGGAGACCTTGAGTTTTTTGAACGCAGACGACATTGAGGCAGCTTCAGATCATCCGTGATGAGGATTAGAGCGCATCTGCAGGCATTTCACCGGGCGCTCAGGCAGTTGATCCATCTGTTGACGTGCCAGACATCAGCATGAAATCTGAAGACAAGCAGCTGGCATCAATTGAGACAGATGAGTCCAAGGCAAAGTATCTGCGTACAGACAAAGGCAAAGGGAGAGCAGCAAATGTGGGTGCAATTTCGATTTGTGGTGTTGTTTATGATCATGCAAACAGTTCGTGGGGAATGGTGTGGAGTTTCTGAGTTTGCAGAACATTTGGCGACATGCAAATCAAACCAAAAGTGGATACAAACAAACTGAGACAGCTTGACGAGTTGGCCGATTTGATAGAAGTTGAACGTTTGAAGCGACTGGTTGTTATTCGTGATGCGGTCAGCATGCAAGTTTCTATCTTCGCGTATGGCCAGAACCTGGCGCAAGAAACGCAAGGACGCGTTTCTATGTATCTTCGGCGCAGTCGCCTTGTAGGCCGCGAGTTCAAGTGGCTTGGCAATTCAGATGGTCAGCTTTTCAGCCCAGCGACTTGTACCACACGTCTTCTACCAGCATTTTTTGCAATCAGATGTCTGTGTGAAATGACTTGAGCAAATGGACAATGTGCTCCATTGATGTTCAAGACGCATTCTTCAGGTAAAGCAACCTTGTCGAATGCGCATTGGGCGCTGTATCCCAGGACAGCGCTGCGGATCCTTAGAATGGTTCAAGCATGGGAAGAAGGAAAGACTGGATATGGAAGCATGCGTGGCCTGTCCGAATCTTTTCTGAAACAAATCCAATGGTGCTTTGCTCACAATGTAGGTGGATGATTTCCTGATTCTGGGACCGACCAGTTGGATTGACAATGTGCTCCTCCCAACAACGCAGAAGGAGTTCGAGATCTCCATTGAAATCTTGAGGCATGTGGGAGATCAAATCGCTTTCCTCAAGCGCGAGCACACTTTGTATGACGACTGCGTTTTGATCAAGCAGTCAGGGAAGCACATCAGCAGCTCCGTGAGGCATGGCAGGCCGGGTGTGCAGTCAGTCATGTGAAGCAACTGAAACAAACGTTTCACGCAGTATCTGGTTGCAATGGAACAATATATTATGCTTTGAATATGCCATTTCAGGGAGCAGGCAGTCTGACATTTGGGTACACTGCAAACGATGTTCCAGGGTGCCGCAACTTGAAGACGCTCACAGATGCAAACTGGAGCGGATGTAAAAGACCGAGAGAATCATATCGTCCGTGCATATGCTTAATGGTCTTTGCATTAGTTGTTCAACACGTAGTCAGGGCATTCTTTCCTTGTCTTCATGTGAATCTGAATGGTATGCTGCGGTTGGAGGCGCGTGCGGGACATTGTACTTGCAGACTTGCACTGAGCTTTAAAGAGTAGCGTGCGAAGCAGCTTTGAGGATGGACAACAGCGCAGCAGGAGCACTTGCTTCAAGGCAAGGACCCAGCAAGACCACGCGACACATCCAAACAAAGCATCTGCGGTTGCAGTCCAAAAGAGAAAGTGGTGAACTTGGTGTACTCCCAGTACCCACTGCATTAAACGTGGCAGACATCGGCACCTAGACCCTCTCAAAACGCGAATTGGAAAAGCGCATGTTCTACACGGGTTTGTGGATACCACGCATGGTCTTGAACCCGTTGGTGAAGACTGTGCTGCAGTGGAATTTCAGAACTACGTGCGGCAACAAATCAACATTGTAAAAGCCGAAACGAACTGTGGAAGAGGGAACGCAATGCAGATCGGGCTTTGGTTTGCAACAGCACACGATTCGTGCTATCTCGTCAACTGTTCTGACATCGAGTTTTGCAACAACTGAAGCCTTGAGCCGTGACGTGGACACGTTGCATGAGCAGTGGACACACTTGCAGATCTTTCAATGTATTGAAATTTTCTTCGATGAACAGCATGACGTGATGTGCATGGTGGACCACAGGCTTCAAACAGGTCTGCGCAAAACATGGGTTTCTAACAGAAACAGTTCCTGGCAGGAACAGAGGATGAGGTTGACATTGAATAGTCATCCACATCCGATTCACACATCCTTGCCATTCATATTGCGCAAGGAGATTGCGGACCTCACACACTGTGCAACAAGTGCGTCATGTACAACCGCACAATCGGCATCAACTCACCGTTGACACCACCGCCGGATGACGCGGCGTGTTTTTGTGGCAAGCCAACACACCGGGTAAGCTTTGGGTCTTGCCAGCACACAGATGTGACTGGAACGACTGCAATCCATTACAGTGGCAGGTGCGAGTGTTCTGACAGAACCGCGCGTCAGCAAAGGAAGCAACCATTCGGCCCACGCCGATCGACAAGCAGGGCGATCACACTGGTGACGGTGGAAATGACCCACCAAGTCCAGAAGGATCAGCCTGACCAGGACATGCCACAGGCGTGTTCCGTTAAAATATTGCGCTGCGTCTCCTTCAAGTCACTTTGGCTTCGAAGCGAGGCCTAGGACGTGCAAGACACGTTGGCTCTCTCTCTCTCTCTCTCTCTCGTTAAATCGGTCGATACTGTTACTAGAAGTGCAAGTGCTGTAGTGTTCAAACAACCAAACAATCAATGTAGCCTGCAGCTGCCAACCTTGTGACTCATGCAATGTAGTGAGCTCAAGGCCTGCAGTTTGACACGGCCCCTCAATTAAAAGGTCTTTGTAGTACCTTTTCAACTGAAGTGCAAAACATGGATTGGCAGTAGTGATGAAAACTATTGTTGTTCATCAATGCTACTGAAGTGACAAAAAAGTAGTAAGCTGCTCTCAGTAGCTCACGCTGTTCATGGTCCAGCACAAAGTAGTGCAGGTGCTGGATGGAGTTCGTGAGGCAGTTACTGGATGTAGTTGAGCAGGAGGAGGAGGGCTCATCGTCAATCTCAGGGCATATGTTGATCGTAGTCCCTGAGGAAACGATGTAGTTGTGTCTTGTGGTGTTGCGTGAGGTTGGTCATGGTCAGTAGTGTAAAACCGCTCTTGCAGAGAATGGAAGTAATGGCCTTGTGTTGAAAGTCGTGTAGTTGTTCGTGGTTGTACAGGTAGTGGAGGAGGTCCGGTAGTAGTAGTGGCATGTGGTAGTTCCAGATGTAGTTATTCCTCAGGCTGTAGGTGTCGGTGAAGGTAGTCATGTGTAGTTGGAAGGTAGTAGTTGTGTTGTACTTACATCATATTGGACATGTAGTCCCTTGTGAAGTGGAGAAACTGTCCTGAAGTGAGATACCTGAGGAGGAGTTGTTGTCCAATCTGTAGTTGGATGATGACGTAGTTGGAGGTGTTGCCAGTTAGTTGTAGTTGTAGTGTGGAGTGAAGTTGTGTGGTAGTAGTGGACATTGGCTGCTTCAGGTAGTGAAACGCTGAGCAGTCCGTGAGGTGTAGTTGTTCCATGACTGTTGCCGGGTTGTAGTACGCCGTGGTGGGGTGGTGTTCCTTGGTCACTGGAGTCGGTAGTGACCGCCACCTCAGGTGTAGTCGCCCTGTCAGGCGTAGTCGCATCTCCCATCGTAGCATCTGTAGTGGATGGAGCTGCCATTGCTGCAGTGGAATGCAAAATGTAGAGAAACGGGGCAAAAACAAAATGAGCCTGAGTAGTAGCTATCAGGCAGGCGGCGCATGCAGACATGTAAAACAAACAACTGTAGTGCTGACTCAAGCCGCCAAAAGTGCAAGTGAAAATGCACGTAGTTACTGTTACTTACATACCGAAGGTGTCGTGTTACATGTAGCTTCTTACATACAAGAAAATGTTCAAAGTCGTTGTTGTTGTGAAACTGTCGTGCTGGTCGTTCGTAGTGCTACATGGTGAAGTGTGTTGATCTTAAGGATTCTGATGATGTCGTGTTTGATGAGGTCTTGTGTGTAGAGAAATTTGAGGTCGATGTGCTTTGCTCGTTTGCTGGTGCCTTGTCGTGTAGCAATGCTCTTGCCTGCTGTGGAGTCTGTGTGGATGCGTAGGTTTAGCTGGCTGCACATGTTGGTTTCAAGTAGGAAGTTTGGTGCAGTCCCTCATTAACTCCCGTGCGAATGGCGTAGAGTTCAGACTCTGCTGAGCTGAGTGCTATGGTAGCTTGTGTTCTGCTGCCAAATGCAACTGTTGTTCCTAAAGAGATGATGTTGAAACCTGAAGTTGATTTCCTGGTAGTAGGCATCCTGCCCAGTCGGCATCGACATGAACGTCGAGATCCAGGATGTTGTTGGTGTTTGCTCTGAGTGTTGTTGTTGGTTCTATGGTGAATTTGTAGTGCTTGGTGCAAGTAGCGAAGTAAGTGTTTGACTCTCTTTTGTGAAAGTGCTGTAGGTGCTGTGAGGTCTCGTGCTAGTTTTGTAGAGTATGCGATGTCTGGTCGTGTGTATGCTAGCCATTGAAGTTTGCCAACAATCCTTCTGCACCTTTTGTGTTGTTCGTGGTCAAGAAGTGCTTCATCCCCTATCGTTGGTTTGTAGTGGGCGATTCCTGGAGTGGTCACAGTGTTGCAGTTGGTCATTCCAGACTCCTTGATCATGCTGTCGATGTAGGAGTCCTTTAGTCCAAGGTTGCAGTAGTTCCCGAAGTGGTCGATGTTTCTTCCAAGAAATAGTTGTGGTTTGCCAGGCTCGAGGTAGCCAATGTGCTGGAGTAGGACCTGCTTCTGGATGGCCTCGAAGATGGAGTCACCGTAGTCTTGTCTCCAAGTACCAGTAGATCGTCCACGTAGACCATTATGTAGCAGTCGCGAGTCGCATTGGTGTAGACGTTAGGTTCTGACTTTAGTCTTAGAAAGCTGAGCTTTTGTAACACTTCAGCCAGGCAGTCCTGCCACGCTTTTAGTGAACTGCGTAGTCCATACATGGCTTTCTTCAGTCGCCATATTTTGTCCTGTTGTGGGCAAAGTTCTTTAGGTGGCCAGAGGTAGACGCCGTCGTGGTCTTTCGCGATGGGTGCGTGTAGCAATGCTGTAGAGTCCATTTTGGTCGTGACATTTGTAGTGCGAGGAGTGACCGGAGTGTCGTGAACATTGGTGTAGAGGCGTAGACGGAGTCTTCGTCCTCGATCTTCTCCGTGTAGCCTTTTGCGACGATTCGGCTTCGCACTCCTGGTCCTTTCTTTCTGTGGACCCATCTTGTAGGTATTGCTTCTCTGATGACGTTGTCGTCGACGGTAGACGTATCTACTTCGTCGTAGACGTCATGTAGTTTCATTTGGTTTGACTCGTGTTTCATTCCTTCCAGTAGTTGTGTTTCGTCGTAGCCTTCGTTGTCGAAGACTATAGGTTGGTCTTCTGAGGTGTCGTCGTTTGTGTAGGGGGTGATGGATGCTCCATTGGGAAGCGTCACTGCGTTGATTTTCTGTCGTAGGCTGCAGTAGTCAACATGCATGCAACACAAATGCAGGAAGTGAAGCATGTAGTCTGACATCTCTCTCTCTCTCTCTCTCTCCGCCGTTGCGTCCAGAGGGTCTTGACACGTTGGCTGTGCACTGCCCTTGTTACAGCAATGGGTTGAACGAGCAGAGTTCACGGTCCATGCAATTCCAGCTAAATGGAATTTGGCAGATCTTGGCACTAAGCGAATTCTGCACACCGAGCCTGGAGAGTTGCCGTAGGCGAGGCGCAAAATCAAGCGAGCGTTTCATGGAGATGTGATACAAGTCTACGTGTGCAAACATCTGAAGCGAAACCATTTTTAGACGAGTCACACAAGCTCTCGCGCGGAGCTTTTTGATGGCCATGAGATGTTCATTGCAAGGATGCGGCAGTGACAATTTGCTTGCAGGTGAACCATATGTGGCATGGCGTTCTACACTTTACTTAGCTTGTTTGTCGTTTTTCTTGCTTGAAGATTTGAGGAGATGGTTTGCAGCACGAACTCTCGCAGAAGCAGATTGCGCTGGCGCACATCGGGCGCGGCCTTGAGCTCACCAAGTGGTGACCCGGTGTTCACCTGAACTCTGAAGTCGATGCGGCTAGAATCACGCCACCTGGATGGCATCATGGATTGGACTGAGCTGGCGTTTTGCTTGCACCTTTCGCCAAATGGTGACGAGGCAATGGGAAGAAACCTAGAGTTTCACTTTGTGATTTTCAGGCAGCGTGAGCACTAAACATGTGCCATGTTTGACATAGGTTGTGACAACCTTGTGCGCTAAATGCTCTGAATCTGTTTGCTAAGAAGCCTGTGAAGCATCCTGTATAAGGCGAAGCTCCTTGTAAAGCTTGCTCGAAAGCTCTCATAAGGCTCGCATATTCTTTTCCGGAGCCTTTGCTGCTGAGTGGGAAAAGTAGTGCGTTCCCAAGGTTTGCAAAGCCGGATTGTCTCTCTGACCTGCGCCGAGCTTTGTTGCTAGCAGGCTTGTGTGTTGTCGTGGGCCAATCTCTTGTCAAGGGCTTCATTGTCCTAGTGTTGACCATCTTTGGCGTGTGACTTGGGTCCCAGCCACCTTCACTATGCTGGGTCCCAATCTTGACCATTCTATCCGGAGTATGAAGCGTTGAGAGGTCAGATTGGCGGGTGGGTTTTCTGCAACAGCGCCAGATGCTTTGGACTTTCCGTTCGTCTTTTCGGCCTTTTCCTTTTCCGCCGTGGTATGATGGATGATTGAAAGGATTCTGATCCTGGTGCTTTCCTTTCTTTCCCTAATTTGCCTGGTCGTAGGTGTGGGCGATGCAAAGGGGAACGTGCAGCGTGATGCAACTTGCTTAAGCTTGCATGACACCCTGTCTGATTGCGAATGCATCATGATCTCACATATCTTCAGTTCCCATGGAAGCTTCATTTCCATCTTCATACAAAACCCTTCTTCTCCTTCGTGTTCTCCTTGCTCGAGAACGTAAAGATGTTCTGTCGGTATCCCCTGGCGGTCAAAGTGTTGGATCTTGGGTCAGTGAGTGACAACACGTCACGGCGTGCCCTTCGGGAAGTGCCTCTTCAGCCTGGTCTTGAAGCGCTTGACTCCTTCGTCAAGCAAATAGGTTCCTCATATCTGAACCAGCTGACTTTTCCGTCATATGATGGCGGCTGCTTGGCGGTCATCGATACAAAGCGTCTCTTCACTGGCGACGGCCTGCGCTGGAAAAGTTTTTCATGAAGCCCTCTCCAGCTGCTGACACTTTGACTTGGATCTTCTGAAACACCTGCTTCGCTACCACAATTCAGGGGGGCAACTACCCTTGATGAGGTATGAATGGTATAGCATACTGGGAGTGAGCTACTGGGAGTGAGCGCAGCGAGCTCTTGTTTCTAGAGCGAGCGCACACTCTAATGCCTGGAGCCAACATGTGCACGTGATACAAATGCCCCCCAGCCCCCCCTTCTCGTCACAGGGCAGAAACAAGTCCGTGTTAGCCACGCCACACAAGCAGGCAAGCCAAAGTCTGCAGCTTGCACGCGTCAAAGGACATCCAGATTGGGCCCCGGACCAGATGATGGTTCACCACCGCCTCACAACTTAGAAATAGATTTCAGATCCCTCGCGCCCCGGATAAAGCACACCTCACTGCGTCGAATGCCTCAACTCCTGGTGAACTTGCAAGCGAGCATCATGGTGTCGCGCATCCTGTTACAATTTAGTCTGCCTCGTGCCTTTGCCGCCACATTTGCTGCCACATTCCCAGATCACGCGCTTATCGCCGTGTTCATTTGACGACTCCGTGGTGCTTTTGCTGCGAGCCGTGCGAAAGCAAAAAGCGGGCTACGTCCCTTGCGTGATCGGCGAGGTACTGCCAACTGGCAGGCTGCGTCGAATGCTCTTGGGGCAGCTGCAGATGCAGGACGAGGTTGCGCAGCACCGCTAACTGAAACTTTTCGCAACACAACAGCAAGACCAATGGCGAGGACTTCTTGCGGCATCACTTGGCAAAAGCAGTGTGGGCAAGGGGCTCGCAACCGCCAGTACAAACGGCACGCCCCATTGCCAAGGAGTTGCCCATTTGCATCTCTTGGGGAAGTGAGAGAAAGGAAGTGAAGTTGAAGTAAAATGACGAAGGAAAAGAGCGCCGGACGAAAGAAGACGTGGCAGGAAAAGAGGGGCTTCTGAAGTGAAAAGCTGTTGAAGCCATCATTTTCACTTCCTTTTACCCTTCCCCCTCATTTCCCTCTTTCACATCGCCTCTCTCAACTCTCCTGCCCAGAACCCATCTAACTCCCATCTTGGAACATGTGCAAAAATAACTCCCAACTTCGACTCCTCAAGCGGCTTCAACTCCAAAAACCGGGCTGCCAAGAGACAGATGCCTCAAGTGCGTCCCGGAGCCGCGCCACGTCGCTCTCTGCGCTTTTCGCCGCTGCCACGTGCCCCGGGCGCCGGCCCCGGCCAGCGCGCCCCGCCAGCTGCCGCAGCTCCGAGGCCGACAGAAAACCTAAAACAGAAAAAACACGAGAAAAGGGAAAGAAAGACTCGATGAAGAACAACAACTGACACACGCAGGGCTTCCTGTGCGGTTGTTTCACCACCAAATCAACCGGTGTACATATTTCCGGATTGATACATTGCCATGGATCGACCCGCGCGGGAGACCTGTTGCGTGAAAGCTTGTACATGTAGCAGACAATGCTTTGCAGTTTGGAATACATTTCCAAACAATGGCCCTTGTCCACGTCGGACAAAACAAACCTGTGGAGAAGACAAGCATTTGGGATGAGAGAGACGGCAACTTTGAACAGCTTGGGCTTCAATGATACACAAAACACAACATCTGGACCAAAGAGCCATTCACATTCGTCATGATTCACGATGCCACACTCAAATTTACACCTTCTATAGGGATGATCAGTTCAAACAGATCAGCTACATGGTTTCGTCTGTGATTGTGTCAGTCGCCTGGTGGGATACAGCTTGATGGGCTACATGACCACTTTCAACAATGGGTGCAAGTTCTTCAGGCACAGCTGATGTATATGTGACATACACCACCCATCCCTTGAGAGTACACATGGCGATCGGGACACTTCTTGGGTGGACAGTCAATGAGTCAAGTCAGGAGGCTGAACACACTGCCAGCAACAGCTTTGATGCATGCTACAACTGCACAGGCTATTGACTAGATGTTGGTTGTATGTTCTTTTGCGGCATTTGCGCACGTGCCTTTTGAACCGTTTGCCAGCGTTCCAGCGTTCCAGTGTTCCTGCAGTGTTCTAGTGTGTTCCAGCGTCCCAGTGTCCCAATCTTCCAGCGTTCCAACGTTCCAGTGCCATTGTTCCAGTCCCAGTGTCGCGGTGTTGTAGTGTTCCAGTGCTCCAGTGTTCCAATGTTCCAGTGTCCCAGTGTTTGAGAAATTCAGTGTCCCGGTGATGTCCCAGTGTCCCAGCGTTCCAGCGTTCAAGTGTCCCTGTTCCAATGTTCCAGTGTTTTGAGGCCTGCCACTGGGCCGCTGCTCCGACCATTGCCTGCATCATGTTCCACACTCCTAGGATGATCTTTACACATTTACATACAAACGGATTGGGTCTTGTGCGCCTGTGCGCGAGAGGACATTCTTGTATAGTGCGGGACGCACAACTCTCCTGATGTGTCATTTTGCATCAAGGCCTTGAGCCTGTAAATGAGGAAAACCACAGCCGTGCCGACACACTTCACAGGTTTGCGCATCAGGAGACATAGTTGCTCCAAGTTTAACATTGCGCAGCATTTTCACAGATAGATGTACATATGCATGATGTAACGCATGCGCGGCGGCCTGACACCGACCCAACCCTGAAACCAGCACACACGAAACTTGAGAATAAGAAGTAAGGACATAATTGGCATCGGAAGCGAACAAGATGACACAGAAAGCGGGACTCTACAGAAGAAAAAAGCTTTGATCCAAGCTTGAAGAATCAGAGCAGCAAACGTCAATGATGGAGGCGGAAATCCAGCCCGCTATTTCGAGGAACTGATCGAACGGCCTACACAAAGCTACCGAAGGGAGAAACTGAGAACAGGAACTCCATTCCTGAGCACCTGTCCACGTGTTCCCAACTTGCGTCATGGGGAACACGCAAGCTTTGAGTCCTTTGGAGACACCTCGCCTGAAAAACATGGTTCTTTGATTCGACGACTTTGGAAACAACAAGTGCTCTTCGGCGTAGAATCCCCTCGGTTGCTTTTTGAACCCCTGCTAATAGTTTAACTTTTAGTGGTATGGAAAACCAATTAGTTGGCAAAAGTTAAAGTCCCAACATCCAAGCAAAATGCACCAAAGAATCGCCGCTGCTCGCCATCAAACTTCTGGAAGGACGCGAAGATGACTCGCCGAATCCGCAAATTCAGACCCAGGCCGATGGCGTCGGAGGCGACCAAAACCTCGGCCTCTTGGGCGTTGAAGAGCCTTGCCTGGTGCTGTCGCACTTCTGGCGGCAGACCTCCGTAGATCACGGCCACACGGAAGCCCAAGCCTTCCAGCTGCTTTTTCGCCGCTAGGACTTCCACGCGGCTGAAGCACAATAAGCAGTCCTCGGCCTGCAGAGACGAAAGCTCCACCGGCGCTTCGTCAAATAGAAGCGGCGCAAGACGTTCAAAGCGCCTCACTTTCAATGCGTCCCCGCAGGCTGTGGCCATCGCCTGGAAGAGCTGCTCCAAGCCGTCTGACGGGGACCCGCAAAGGTGAAGCGCCATGGCTTTGAGCCCCAACAGCGCCCGGGTCCAGGCGGCGCCTCGGTTTGGGTCACTGACCAGCTGGGCCTCATCCACCACCGCCACCTCCCACACACTTGGCTCACTTGGGTCACGCAAAGTTCTTCCCTTAAGGGGCGCCATTTCAATGGTGCAGGCCACATGAGAGGCGTCATCTGGGCCCAGCTGCTCCTGACCCGTGCGCAGTGCGCAATGCAGCCCCGCAGAGCGCATGCGCTCGAAGACTTCCCACGCCAGCAGCCGCAAGGGCGCCAGGTAGATCCCGGTCCGGGCGTTGAAGAGATGTTTCAAGGCTTCGTGCGTCTTCCCCGAGTTTGTCGCTCCCATGTGTAGAAACCAGCGCCGCCGTAACTGGCGGGCACCTGAAAAGGCCGACCATGACTCCGGGCGCTGCAGGTCCGCCAAGGCCTTGGCCCGGCGCAGCGATGCCAACTTCTTTCCATATTTCTCGTAAACAAAGGCCACCGCTGCCTCAAAAATTGCAGGGGGCACCCCAGACACTCCGGCCGGACCCGCCGGAAGTTTTTTGCGTAGTAAAAACCCGTGGAAGTCCTGGGACAACCTCTCACTCTGCAACACGAAATAGGGGATGCCCCGCTTGGCAAACTCGTCAGCGCAGGTCGACATCAGCAAGCCCCACCATGCGCTCGACTTGTGCGTTTCCCGGGGGCAAGCTTGAATATCATTGACATCAGACACACGCGCAGCGAAACCTTGCTGGGATGCGGCTCTCAACTTAAGCCCTGGCAGTGGACTTTGAATAGCACATCGCACCACGCGCGGCCGCCATCGCAACATAGCTCGACATGTCCTGTCCAGCACCACAGACAACCTTGCTACGCATGCAGCCTGCTCCGGCTGTGTGTTGCGTGCTCTGCTTTTTTGATGTTGAACACCGGGCTTGCGCCAAAGGCCGCAGATTGCAAGGTAAAGCGTCAGGAATAGCAGAAAATGAACAAGTCATTGCTCGCCACGCCGCGGCGGAAGAGAACATAAACCAAAAGAGCAATGTCCAGATTCTGTGCGCTTGCATGGTGCTCCTTACATGTTTCAACAGGCCTTCAGCTCAACGGGTCTAATTTTTCCCAGAAGTGCAATCCAATTCAAAGTCATAGGCAAACAAATTAAACACATGGCCTGACATGCTTACGTCCGCCGCGATGCAAACTGCAACAAAAAGCGCCCGTGCTTCGTGTGGACGCACTTGCTTCAGGTAGGTCCGCAGAAAACGAATATCCATGACGAGCATAGTCCACCACCAATTTGTAGCCAAGAATGATTTGCAACATCGAACACCCATTGACCGCCAAATGCCTGGCATCTCCAGAGTAGCAGTCGCCGATGACGATACTGTACGGAAAAGAAAATATGTTGGCGGGTGACTAACGCAACGACTCATGCAAATATTTTAAATTGAATATGGTACCATACACGATGTGTACCATAATGCCGTCGTGAGATTGTGTTCTCCAAGCATTCTCCTTCGTCGAAGATCAGTCAGAGCGATTTGGCGCTTCAAGTCAGTGAAGAGAGGACCGGTCAAAGAGGTCAAAAGGATCTATTCCCGCATTGTCGAGAACGAGATCTGTCCAGGCTTCAAAGACGCTGTGGGCGTGACCCCGGTCGACTTCCTTGGGAACCTCAACATCTTGGATGATGAGGACTCCGCAGACGCTGACATTCTGAGGAGAATGGTTGTCAAGGCACGCATCAACGTTCATGAACCCGAAGTGTGGAACGATTCGTTGATCGAGATCAGGACTTACTCAGCAGGTTCGTCGTCTACCGCGAGGATGATCCATCCAACATATCCAACCGGGTTTGCCCTGCGTGCGCTACCGTTGTCCCGAGAGGATTTTGCTATTGCACAGCATGCCACTGCGAGCTTATATCCACCGGAAGTTCGTCATCAATGTGGATGACGAGGAACCCAAGGAATCCGACACCAACAAGATGACGGAAGACGTGAGAAGGGCTCAGCGTGAAGCGAGGGAAGACGCTGGGCGAATTGACGCCGATGAGGATAGACCAGAAGCCAATGAGATGAGTGAGGAGCGAGGGAATGACTTCAAAAGCAACAACCGTTCCACCCGATGTGACACCTGACTGGTACACGGACAAATTTCTTGTTGGCACATAGATGGCAATGAGGTCATCCCCTTCCTTACAGACAATGTAGTCTTGGTCAAGATATTCTCGTTGTCCCATGGTGCAAACACTCCAAAGTGTACCGCCAGTCTTCGTGCACTATCGTTACCACCTGGCAATGCCTCGCATGATGATACCTTTCAGGGCCGACGGTTTTGTCACGTGGAATGCGCCGCCCAAGCAATCGGATATGTTCGGCAGGACGAGCGAATCCGAAATTCGAATGTCCCGATGATGCTCGAATGCACCAGGGTTGCCACCATCCGTTGTGCTCGCGACGAATCCAGTCGATCGTATCGTTGTCGATCTCTTGGTCGAATCTCGCAGCGAGAATCTGCAGCCTCGGTTTTCGCGCGCTCCGGTCCTCTGATCTGATACACTTGGTGATGGCCTGGAATCGCTCGCCCTTCTTGTACCGGTTGTGCGGGAACACGTCCTCGCGGTCCGTTCACCCATCCCCCACCATTGCAACGAGTATGGCGGCCTTCTTGGATTCGGCGTGCCGCTTCAATTGGGAAAACACTTTGAACAACTTCCAAAATTCAAGCTGTTTTTCTTGGATGAGTTTGCCTGTTTCTGGTCCTCGTGTTATGTTCAATCTCGCCCATGATGGTCCCCCCCGTGCTGGGATAGCAGGTCATCCTCAAGCGTGATCGTACCCGGAACAGAACATGCCAGGACGACCGTAGGCCTAGAAGGGTGGATTGCCGTGAGGGTGACCTCTGTGCCAGTAGTCATGCCGGGTACAGTAGCATAGCCAGGCAGGCCAAGTACCGCGCCAGTGTGACTCACAAAACGAAAAGAAATATTTGCATTGGGACCAGCAGGTTGCAACTTGGTTCGAACAGCAACCCTATACGGGACAAAGAAGCCATGATTGTCGTGTTCGCGGTGGTGTGCGTGCATGCGACGCATCATGACCTTGAAGCACCGCAGAGCGCGTGCGGGTAGACAATTGAGAGGCGTGTCCAGGATGTCCTCACCATCAACTTCCTGAGTCATCGCTCCCGAAGTGCCGCCGTGGCTCGATAGCCGGGGCCACGGGTACGGCAGGCTGGACAGGATGGAACTGCCAGACCGTACGCTCGACGTATTTGTCGATGCGCTCCCATTGCAAAGCGGGTTCAACGCGATCCTCAACTTTCTCCCAGGATCCACCGCGCAGAAACCAAGTGGAACGCAACCACCGTGTGCCGACAGGGCATTGTACTGATGGTGGTGAACCTTGTAGGTTCATGTGACCACCAGATGTCGACCACAAAGAGTCGGCGCATCCAGAAAAGTCAGCGTCGGCACACACTGCCAAATACAAATTATCGACTGAATCACCCACCCAGCCGATCATCCTCCAGTGCTTGGTGTGATGAATGTAGCACATCAAGTGATGAAGTTACTTATCGTCGTCAGTTGTCCACTTGGTGATGTTCCTCGCTAAGCAAGTCAAAACGTGCTATCCTAGCACCATATAGTACCTTCATGAGCACACTTGCTGCATGGGGTGCGAGTTGTCCACGAACAGGCTCCGGATGAGCTCTTTCCGAAGTCCCTGCTTGGCATGATGGAGTTTGATAGCCATTCGCGGGTACCCTATTTCCACAACAGTTGCATTCGAGGGTCTGGTCTGGATCGGGGCCCTTGACGGGTGATCCTTCGTCTCCTCATGAGGACCAGGTGTGGAAACCTTCTTCCATTCAACGTTGCCTGCTACTTCGGAACTGCTCCATGTCGTAAGTCACAGTGGTGACTGTATGGCCGTTGCCGAGAACCACAGAACCTTTGGACTGATTGCAACCCAGATACAAATCCAGCCTGGTATCCGGCTCGATGATAAGCTTCTGACGAACCCTTTTTTGATGTTTTTTCTTTGAACCAGCCATCTTGAAGTCATCCACATAGACCACAAGAACCAACTGTAGTTGGGGATGGGTGTAGACAGAAGGGCATTCTTCATCAACTGGCTCGAAGCCCATTGCACGCACTGATTCATCGCAGTGCTGTTCCCAAAGCGTTCCAGCATCAGCATGACCGTGCAAAGCCTTCGCACCACAGGTCTTTTGAACTGATTCCATCGTTCTGTCTCGTCCTCAGGAGCGGCTTCGGATGGAAGCTCGGTCCAACAAGGCGTACCCCGTAGCGTGGCATTCTTGGATATATACCTGTGCCACATCAGCCACCTGCACATCCTACCCATCGAGGCAACCGAAAAAGTCAGCCCATCTGGAAGCTTTGCAAGTTGCAGGAGAATTGCCCAGATCTTGAAACAATGCCGCGTCCGACGTCTGGTTCTTGATCTGGTTTCCAAGCACTACCCCACGCCCCTTATGTTTTCTGCGCGGGTCTTCCTCCAAAAGCTCGGAATGTTTCTCAACTACAATACCGTGCGCCCTGGCCATATGCACTTCTACCGCTCTTCTGTTTCGCCTCGCGAACAACATCATGATACTCGCGGATTACAGATAGATCGAAAACCACTCCTTTTTCATGGAGTCCATCGCTTTGTGTTGCTGAGCACCATCAGCGACGCTGCACAGGTTCGTAAACCTAAATCACGTGCTGCCAGGTCTTCCCATTCATACATGTGTGCCAGTTCGTCCGTGTATTCGGACGCATCTCCTCCCGTCATGGTGCTGTACAGGACTCATCAATGTTCCCCGGCAGGCCCCCATCGTGGTTGCTCTTTTCCAATATCCCATGAACTTCGTCCAACATCACAGTGCTTGCACCTAGATCTTGAAGACGTTTGGAGCGCATGCATAAGACTGACCCATTGACCGGATTGACGATAATCCTCACCCAATCCAGGTCCGCCAAGAGCTTCCCCTCAACCGGATTCTTGACCTTGTTTATGTTCTTCCATATGCCCCAGTTGTACATCCAGTTGTCACCACCCCATCGTTCTTTGAGCATTGCCTTTATATACGCTCGGGGCATTGACCTTTGCACTTCGGCAGGCGTGGCATCCTTTGAATTGCCAGCGCCGTCCTTCTTCTTCGGATGTATCACGCCTTCCTCATCGACATTAATCGCATTCCGCAGTGTTGCCCATTCTTCAGGTGTGAATCCCGCCGGTCGGGTTGTCTTCATCGTCCTGAATCCATGTGCACCGACTGGATATGGTCTCCCACGAACATCAATCTTGACCGTCGTTCCTGTATATAATACCATCTTTCGCCTTTCCCGTGGAGACATGGGGTAGATCAGATACATCATCAACGGCGCTCTTGTCCCCCCGACCCCCAGCTCGACAACTTCGACATCCTCACCCTTCTCATCATGCATGATCCCAGCAATCACCTCGACCTCACCGAGTTGTCCTTGATCTATATCATGCAATAGAGTGGGATCGGGGTCCTGATGGACATCTCCGCCATCTTCCCCTCGGGTCTCCTCAATTCCTTCAAGAGTTTCATTTCTCTGCTGGTATTTCTCCTGAACGGGAAACGATATTGGTAACTTGAGCACGATCCTCTCGGTCTGATGTGGTTGGCGTTGTCGAGGTGGAACTTTCGCTTTCCTTATGGAAAGGTCAGCGCCGGCGAAGCTCGTGAGTGTCTAGGCTCGATACTTGCGTGCCCAGTGAAGACCAGAACTCAGGTTGTAACCAGCGAAAATACCGGTTTCCCCCTTCGGTTCAAACTTCTCTCTCTTGTCACCTCTCGCATCGCTCGGTTTGAATTCAACCCATGCGCCAAGTGGGATCTTTTCACCCTTGAGATGTTCACCATGCAATCGAAACCATGCGCTCGAGCCATTGGCCTCCTCAGATGACACGTGATTGCGTATATCCAGTAACATGTTGGTAGTCCAGCGTGGACGAGACATGCAGTGGTTTGATCAACGATGAACTGGTCCGTACGTTCAGCACGCGAATTGTTCTGCTTCTTGCCCGGACGCGGTAAATGGTATCTTCAGTTCAGAACATGCGTTGATGAATTCCGGGGCGTCGTCCGAGTAGACCTGTTTGATTTTCCGTCTACCGGCAAAATGTTTGATCGGTTTCGTGGTTGCTTGGGACTTGTCCTCATGACCTCCTTTGTACCACCACGAATTGATCCGCCACTGTTCGTCCGCCACCCTGGCCTGATAGAGAGTTGCCTGACCATATGATTGAGGTCCCTCCGTGGTGTTAGTCTCACTTGCCTTCGAATTGTGGCGTTTACCAGTAGAGCTCGTCCACGATCATTGGAGTCCATCCCCAAGATGTCGTGTGTAGTGTTCTCACTCTCCAGCTCTCTGTTCGTTTCCGCCAGTTGATAAACAAATCCCTCTTGGACCTTGATCTCATGTCGTGCCTCCTCGATTTCCTCGGCCATTTCAGCAATGTGATTGAGGTCACCAGACCGCTGATGCCGCGAGTTCGCGAATCACGTCGTCGAACTCCTGATCTCTTTGGGTGATGCGCTCATACAGTGCCTCTCCTTTATGAGATCAATCTCTCGCAATCTGGATCTCCTCATTCATTTTCGTGTCACGTTCCTGCACTGCACGTTGGCCGATCAGATGCAATTCATCCCCCTCACTTGCAGCAATTCGTGCACATTGGGCTTCCTGTTCAGCGTACCTGATAGCGTCGCTCACTTTGTTCCCCAATGTACCTTGTTGCTCGTCATCGATCGCCATTGTTGGTTGTGGCATCAATGCTGTTTCCAGTCTCTCTCTCTGCGAGTTCGTATTGATCTTCGTCCGGTAGGAGTTGGTCAGTGCTTGATATTGTGCTATCTCAGAAGAAGTATTTCTCCTGTCCTGCTCAACTCTGTTTTTGCTAATCAATGCGTTCTCCTCCTCACATCTGAGTCGATGTTCAAGAAGATCCAAATGGACATGACATTAAAACAATAAGGCGAAACACAAAATATGCCAGAAACCATTTCCCAAATGGAAGTTCCAAAGAAACCGTCAGTGCATGCTACCCACAAATGGAGCAAACAAAAACACTTAAGGTTTTACTCAACTTGTGCCAAACTTCGAGCACGTGTGCTGCCCGCACAAGACTGGGTACGAAATCCGGAGCGGGCAGAAGTCGAGGGGGGTGGCGCTGCTTTTTGTTGCGAAAGTTTGGAAATGCAAGGGTTTGTTGGGGGAAGCGCGGTCCGGAACGGGGCACTACGCAATCCGGAACGGGTAGGAAGGGAAGGGGGGTGGCACTGCTTTTTTTTTTTTTTAGACTTTTTCCCGGAAGCATTGTGAAGGGTTCTTCTTCTAAAAGCGGCTGCCAACTTCACCTGCCAACTTCTCATGCCAACTTGTCGAGAGTTACTTCACCTGCCAACTTCTCATGCCAACTTGTCGAGAGTTACTTCACCTGCCAACTTCTCATGCCAACTTGTCGAGAGTTACTTCACCTGCCTACTTCTCATGTCAACTTTTCGGCTGTTATCTCATTCTACTAAAAGCACAAGCTAATTTGTCGGGTGTTACTTCACTATCCTAAAAACACAAGCTAACTTTTCTGTTCTACCTTCACTTCTCGACTCTTAATTCTTCTTCTTTTTATGGCGGGGGTAGGCCCGACGGGAGCTTACGAAACGCACCCCTCTGCGGAGATCGTGCGTGTCGAAGCGCTCTCGCTGTGGCGCCGTGCGAATTTGTCTTGAGCGCGGCGAACCCTCTGCGGAGATCGTGCGTGTCGAAGCGCTCTCGCTGTGGCGCCGTGCGAATTTGTCTTGACCTTGGCGAACCCTCTGCGGAGATCGTGCGTGTCGAAGCGCTCTCGCTGTGGCGCCGTGCGAATTTGTCTTGACCTTGGCGAACCCTCTGCGGAGATCGTGCGTGTCGAAGCGCTCTCGCTGTGGCGCCGTGCGAATTTGTCTTGAGCGCGGCGAACCCTCTGCGGAGATCGTGCGTGTCGAAGCGCTCTCGCTGTGGCGCCGTGCGAATTTGTCTTGACCTTGGCGAACCCTCTGCGGAGATCCTGCGTGTCGAAGCGCTCTCGCTGTGGCGCCGTGCGAATTTGTCTTGACCTTGGCGAACCCTCTGCGGAGATCCTGCGTGTCGAAGCGCTCTCGCTGTGGCGCCGTGCGAATTTGTCTTGGTCGCGGCGAGCCCTCTGCGGAGATCGTGCGTGTCGGATCGCTCTCGCTGTGGCGCCGTGCGCATCTGTCTTGAGCCCGAACCCTCTGCGGAGATCGTGCGTGTCGAAGCGCTCTCGCTGTGGCGCCGTGCGATTTTCTTGCTCGCGAAACGGCCTTTGGAAGTTGTCTCGTGGTTTGCGCGCCTGCTTTCGCAATCCCGCGGTCTCGGGTTCGATTCCCCCCTGGTCCGCGGCAGCTCCGGCTTGAAAATCGCAGCTTTTAAGTACAAACGTAGTACGCGGAGCGTGCTCCTGCAGCTCCGGCTGGCAAATCGCAACTTTTAAGTACAGACGTAGTACGCGGAGCGTGCTCCTGCAGCTCCGGCTGGCAAATCGCAACTTTTAAGTACAGACGTAGTATGCGGAGCGTGCTCCCGCAGCTCCGGCTGGAAAATCGCAACTTTTAAGTACAAACATAGTACGCGGAGCACATTCCCGCAGCTCCGGCTGGAAAATCGCAACTTTTAAGTACAAACGTAGTACGCGGAGCACACTCCCGCAGCTCCGGCTGGAAAATCACAACTTTTAAGTACAAAAAAATAGTACGCGAAGTACATTCCCACAGCTCCGGCAGCACTTGCTCAGAGCAACTTGCGCAGAGCAACTTGCGCAGAGCAACTTGCACAGAGCACTTGCACAAAGCACTTGCGGACCTATCTCGGCGCGGAGAGCGTCTCCCCAGCTCCGCCGGAAAAAGAAGAAAGAACTCAGAATCGAGAAGAGAAGGTAGAAAAGGAAAAGTCGGCTTGCAATGTAACGCCTGAAAACGAATACTTGCGCTTTACGATGCCGAAGAAACGCCCGAGAAGTTAGCTTGCGCTTTAGGATAGTGACGTAACACTCGAAAATTTGGCTTGTGTTTTGGGACAGTGCATTTCGCTTGTGAAGTGAGATTGGGCAGTTGGCAGTTGTCATTGGCTTGTGAAGTGAGATTGGGCAGTTGGCTTTTGTAATTGGCTTGTAAAATAAACATGCGCAGTTGGATTTTGGAGTGATAGGCAGCTGACAAGAGCAATAGTAGCCGAAGCTTGGATGTCATGAGTGTCTCAGTAGCGGAGCTTGCCCAGAGAATGTTTGCGGCGACAGTTGATTAGGGCGACACGGCTTCTTTGTGTTGGTGTTATGCTTCATTTTTGGAGGGGTGCTCCATGAGGTTGCTGTCGCTTGTCATTGCTGCTTGCACGTGCATTCATGCTCAAGGCAGTCCTCCGTGTTAGTACTGTAGAAGGTGTCATCGCTCAGATCGCATCTTCCGAAGTGCGGATTCGTTTCCTTGGCGCACCAATCTTGTCAAAGCAGTTACACACAGCGGGTGGCCAGAAGATATCAGAGTCACGGTTTCCGACGTGTCGTGTTGCCATGTCGGATTCTGGTTGCCAGCGACGTGCGCAGGCTGGACGTTGGCATGCGAGAGCGCACGATTGTTTCGCATACCCCTCTTGGTTTCTTGGAATTACCACTTTTGGCTTGCGCTGTTGGTTTCCACCGTGTGTCTTTCAGCGCGCGCAGCAGGCTGCGAATCCCTTGGATGCTCTTCCTGATGCTGAGCATTTACGGGCTGAAGCAGCAGTACATGGTCAAGACTGGCTCCATGCTGAGCTGGATGGCTCGATGAAGCTGGACAAGCTTCGTGCCTTCGCAGCTGGCCTCGGCGTGCAGCAGAGGGATCCCGCATCTGGTAGTCGGCTTTCCAAGAGCCAGCTGCTTGAAGCCGTGGTTGCAGCTCTACGTTCGCGACCTGACGCAGAGGCATGGTTTCGCAGTTACAAGTAGACCCCACAAGTTTAGTTTTCTTGCTTAGCTCTTTTGGCACTTGTTCACGACAAGCCTTGAGATACCGGAGCGTGTCTTTCAGCGCGCGTAGCGGACAGAGGAGGGCTTGCTCGAAAGAATGTTTTTGTCATGGTTTTCCAAAGCACTTGTTTCTTGTCAACAGTGTTCGCGCGAACAGAGGAAAAGCGCTTGTTTTTGTTGACGGTTGCTTACCTTTTCTCCCGGGGATTGTGAAGAATGTGTTTCTTGTCAGCAGTGCTTGCGCGAACAGACGAGGGCTTGCTCCCTGAATGTAAGAGGCTTTGGAGCGTTCGCCTTATTCTTTTGTGCGTTCGCCTTCTTCCAGAGCAGAGGCATGGCTTTTTAAAACACGTAAGAACTATGTTGTAAGAGCGCAGGCAACTTCGTCTTCCACAGCTGCTGCGAGTTCTGGGGATGGCCTTCCTGACGCAGAGCGTCTGCGAGCCGAAGCAGCTCTACGGGGGTCTGACTGGCTCCGGGCCGAGCTGGACGGCTCCATGGCGGCGGAGAGGCTTCGCTCCTTTGGAGCCGGCCTTGGCGTGCAGAAGAGGGACCCCGCTTCTGGCCAGCAGCGCACCAAGGGCCAGCTGCTTGATGCCTTGGTCAACTTTTTGTGTCCTCCTTCCAGCGCAGAGGCATGGTTTTCCAAAGCACTTGTTTCTTGGCTTAGCTCTTTTGGCACCCTCAATGCGCAACTTGTTCACGACAAGCCTTGAGATACCGGAGCGTGTCTTTCAGCGCGCGTAGCGGACAGAGGAGGGCTTGCTCGAAAGAATGTTTTTGTCAACAGTGTTTCCCTGAATGTAAGAGGCTGGTCGCCTTACTCTTTTGTGCGTGTTCAAGAACTATGTGATAAGAGCGCAGGCCACTTCGTCTTCGACAGCTGTAGCGAGTTCTGGGCATGGTCTTCCCGATGCACAGCACTTGCGAGCCGAAGCAGAAGCACGAGGTTCTGACTGGCTCCGGGCCGAGCTGGATGGCTCCATGACGGCGGCAAGGCTTCGCTCCTTTGGAGCCGGCCTAGGCGTTTCGCAGAGGGACCCCACGTCTGGCCAGCAGCGCACCAAGGGCCAGCTGCTTGCTGTCTTGGTCGAATCTCTGTGTCCTCCTTCCAGCGCAGAGGCATGGTTTTCCAAAGCGCTTGTTTCTTGTCAACAGTGTTCGCACGAACAGAGGATTGCTCGAAAGAATGTTTTTGTCAACAGTGTTTCCCTGAATGTAAGAAGCTGGTCGCCTTGCTCTTTGTGCGTGTGTAAGAACTATGTTGTAAGAGCGCAGGCAACTTCGTCTTCCACAGCTGCTGCGAGTTCTGGGGATGGCTTTCAGCGCGCGCAGCAGGCTGCGAATCCTTTGGATGCTCTTCCTGATGCTGAGCATTTACGGGCTGAAGCAGCAGTACATGGTCAAGACTGGCTCCATGCTGAGCTGGATGGCTCGATGAAGCTGGACAAGCTTCGTGCCTTCGCAGCTGGCCTCGGCGTGCAGCAAAAGGATCCCGCATCTGGTAGTCGGCTTTCCAAGAGCCAGCTGCTTGAAGCCGTGGTTGCAGCTCTACGTTCGCGACCTGACACAGAGGCATGGTTTCGCAGTTACAAGTAGACCCCACAAGTTTATTTTTATTGCTTAGCTCTTTTTGGCACCCTCAATGCTCAACTCGTTCACGACCAGCCTTTAGATACCGCAGCGTGTCTTTCAGCGCGCGTAGCGGACAGAGGAGGGCTTGCTCGAAAGATTGCTTTGGTCAACAGTGTTTCCCTGAATGTAAGAAGCTGGTCGCCTTACTCTTTTGTGCGTGTTCAAGAACTATGTGATAAGAGCGCAGGCAACTTCGTCTTCCACAGCTGCTGCGAGTTCTGGGCATGGTCTTCCCGATGCACAGCACTTGCGAGCCGAAGCAGAAGCACGAGGTTCTGACTGGCTCCGGGCCGAGCTGGATGGCTCCATGACGGCGTCAAGGCTTCGCTCCTTTGGAGCCGGCCTAGGCGTTTCGCAGAGGGACCCCACGTCTGGCCAGCAGCGCACCAAGGGCCAGCTGCTTGCTGTCTTGGTCGAATCTCTGTGTCCTCCTTCCAGCGCAGAGGCATGGTTTTCCAAAGCGCTTGTTTCTTGTCAACAGTGTTCGCACGAACAGAGGATTGCTCGAAAGAATGTTTTTGTCAACAGTGTTTCCCTGAATGTAAGAAGCTGGTCGCCTTGCTCTTTGTGCGTGTGTAAGAACTATGTTGTAAGAGCGCAGGCAACTTCGTCTTCCACAGCTGCTGCGAGTTCTGGGGATGGCCTTCCTGACGCAGAGCATTTACGGGCTGAAGCAGTTGCGCGTGGCGAGGAATGGCTGCGGTCCGAGCTGGAAAGCTCAATGCCGCGGGGCCAGCTTCGCTCCTTTGCAGCTGGCTTGGATGTTCCCCAGAGGGATCCCACCACTGGACAGCAGCTCGCCAAGGGTCAGCTGCTTGATGCTTTGGTGGCAGCTTTGCGCCCTTCCGCCATCTCAGAGGCATGGTGTCGCTTTTGGAAATATACCGCCGAATTGTGGGGATGTTTGAACTGTGTGTAGATGGCTTGTTTATTTCCATGGTGTTGCGTACCTTCCCGACCTGACGCAGAGGCCTGGTTTCGCAGCTACAAGTAGACCCCACAAGTTTGGTTTTATTGCTTAGCTCTTTTGGCACCCTCAATGCGCAACTTGTTCACGACAAGCCTTGAGATACCGGAGCGTGTCTTTCAGCGCGCTCGAAAGAATGTTTTTGTCAACAGTGTTTCCCTGAATGTAAGAGGCTGGTCGCCTTACTCTGGGATTGCGCACAGACATCTTTTACAGGGCTAGCAGCTCCAGCTCATCTTAGAAGTCCTAGAACATCATCAAATTTCACAGGCCTAGCATCATGTTGGCTAATCTCAGCCTGAGGCAAGGTTTTCTTTAGTTTCGGTCTATCAGTTGTGGTAGGCTGCGTCAGCGGCTAGCCGTGATGTTCTTGCAGACGACGCTTTCCCTGAGCGCGGCTGGCGTTGGATCTGGTCATGCGTGCGGTCCGACCGCGCTGGTCTGCCAGTTGATGCTGCGCTGCTCGAGACTGAGCTGCCCTCCAAGCAGCGTCGCGCCAGTCTTTTGGCTTGGCTATTAGGGATGGCAGAAGATCGCTTGGCGGGTCGCCACTGCAGCGAGGCACAGATCAAGCAGCAGATCATCGCATGGACGACGCCGTGTTTATCGGCCTTTGGTGAGTTTGAAGCATCGTTGCCTCGCGCTGGCAAAGATGTAACTGCAGTTCCTGGCAGTGTGGATTTGCAGCCAGTTGAGGCTCTGGCAAGGCACTTGCAGGTTGCACTCATTGCGTGTGCCCTGGAGCGTGATCCAAGCAAGGGTCGAGGCGTCTGCTCGATGTCTAACATTTTTGTGCATTCCTTGTCTTTGTTTTTGTGTTTTTTTTTGGGTGTTTCTTTTCTTTCTTCCGTGGCTATTGCTGCGATATACATGCGGAAGTGTTGCGTTGCCCACAGTTGCAGGGTGGCGAAAACTCCTGGACTTTAGCGAGAACGCGGGAGTCTACGACGTGGCTCAAAGGCTGCTGGATTTGTTGACTCTGCGGGTGGCCCGCTCGTGGATGGAGCCCTGCGGCTTTGAAGATCAAGCTGACATGATCGAGGCAGTGCTTGTGATCTTGTGGGGCAGGAAGGCATTGGTGCTGCATGAGCATGAGCTTCGTCAGCGCAGGGGCGCTTTGGATCCAGGCGACATGGTATACTTGCGTTGCTTGATGAGGAAGTACGGCTGGGAGCGCCGCAGCAATGCCGACAGTCCGTGCTTGTGGCAAGAAGTGTTTCCCAAAGCGGACTATGTCGCTTTTGCATGGTTCTTGTTGCAAGAGTTGCTGCATCCACGCAGCGCGACTGAGCTCACCACTTTGCGTGAGCTTCACCAGCCTGCAGCGGTTGCCGCGGAGCGTGCGAGCAGGAGAACCGTTTTGCGCACAGTCTCTAGTGTAGTATGCATTTGCACGCTTTCTTTGTTAGTTGCCTAAGCTCAGCGCGCTGCGTTGCAGGAGGGGCATCCATCCCGATGTTCTTCGCGTGCATGAAGAACTACGGCAATGGCAGGATGAAAACGACGCAGTCACCATTCCTTCAGAGGGCGATTCCAGGGAGCTCGCTTCACGAGTGCAAGCGTATCTGCGACAAGCTAGCAAGCAGCGCGTTCGTGCACTGAGGAAAGCGTATCCTCCTGACGTGGAGTTTATTTCTGCTTTGCATATTGACTGTCTGCAGTCTGGCGACGACTTTCAAGATGGTGTTCTTTGGAGATCTCACGCAGAAAGAAATCTGTTTTTGGATGTTCGCGGCTGGCCTGAAGCTAGCAGTAAGACACGGCTATTCCATCCGCTGACTGATATCTTAAAGTTTGAAGACGACAGCTGCGTCAGGGATTGCCTCTCCTTGTTGCAGACCACCGGCGCGGGCCTGGACGCCAAATTACGCCGCGCGGCTCATTTACTGGACTGCACTCCTACTATATCAGGAGTGGGTGAGTCGCTGTCGCGACGTCTGCTTTCTTCTTTTCCTGATGATGCAGAAGAATGCCGCCTTCGCTATGCTTGCAGACTCTGTGGCCAGCAGTTCTCCTCCTGGACTTCTTTCAAAGACCACATAGTGTCTGACCATTCTGCTGGCGTGGACTCCTCCATTTCTTACATTGAGCATCGAAAGAAGGTCATTGGTTTGTTGGACCATGCAGGACCCGAGGCGCGCGCATGTGCTTTTTTCCTATAGTTGTCACAGCTGGCCTCGCGTTTGTTGTATGTGTTTTGATGACGTGTTCTTCGTTAGTGCATACTGCGCTGGTACCTCAGGCCCCTTCGATGAGCACGCAGCGCGGGATCATCGCCAACGCGGACAGCAGACTTCGCGAGCCTGGCGGTCCAGAGCAAGATCGTCATGAGTCTGCCTGTGCTGTCTGCGCCAGGCGTCATTGGGAGGAGGACCTGAAGCCATTGCTTCTTTTTCGGGACCCATGCGCCGACGAGCTTGCGCAAGATGTGGACCACGACTGCGACAAGGTTCACATTTCGCAGCAGTCACGCCTATGTCGGCTGCTTGGAGTGCAGCGGTACGCGCATCGCTGGCCCCACATTGATGTGGATGAGCTGAAGGCTTCTGCTGTGGAGCACCCCTTCCTCAAGGACGAGTTTCTGCTCCTGCACAAGCGACGCATGCCGGTCGATGTGACGCAGCCCTGCGACGTATGTCGGGACTGCCGTGCTGCGCTGCTCAGCTCCGTGCTTACCCTGCCTCGCTTCAGCCTGGCCAATGATCTATGGATGGGTAGGCAGATGCAGCCGCTACGGAACTTGGCCGCGGGCACACGCAGGCTGCTGCCCATGATCCGGGCTTGCTTGCAAGTGACAGTTCTGCAGCCGGCGAACCTGCAGAAGGAGGAGCGACAGCGGGGCTTCGTCGGCAACAGCATCTTCTTGCCGCAAGCGCAGCCCAGCGCCATACGGACTACGCTGCCGCCCCCTGAATCGGACATGCAGGAGTCCATCCTGTTCGTTCTCGTGGGCCAGAAGAAGGACACACTTGCTAGCTCGGCTTTGCTGTCATGTCCCCGAGACGAGTATGACGCTGCCGTGTCCTGCCTACAGCGCAGCAGCCCATATTATCGCAATGTGGAGCTGCGGCACTGCTCAGAGTCACCCATGCAGGGCTGCTTCGTGGAGACTTCGGAGGACAGCTATCTGGCTCGCGAGCTGTTGCAGAAGGGACCCGCGGATGCGCAAGGCCAAGATGAGGAGTCGGAAAAGGATGAGACGACACAGCCTGCAGCGCATGGATCTGAGCATAGCGCTGCGGAAGAAGACGCAGGCCAGGTTCGGTGTTATCTTTTTTTTGGCTGGTGCTTTGAAACTTTGTTGGCTAGATTGCTGATGCTGGCGGACTTTTCCGACGCATCAGGGCTAGGTTTCTGTCTCGTAGTGCTGTTCTTGCATGTGCGTTTGCTACCGAGGCCACATGCTGTCCACCGTCGTCGGCTTGAATGATGGCGCAGACGAGCAGAACAAGTGGGTCCGTGTCGTTCGCGACTTAGAGGAGCTGTGCGAACGCCGCCCGGGCGATCGGCGTAGCCATGCGGAGGAGCTGGTGCGCAATCGCTCGAACAACGACATGGACGGACAGGTGCCCGACGGAGATCGTCAGCTTCTGGGGCGTGAAGGCGCGCACGAGCGGCGCACGATCAACCAGATCCGCCGAGTGCAGAGCCTGGCACGCGGCACTGCCGAGAGCGAGCGCAGGGCGGAGGCCAGCATGTTTCATGTGAGGCCGTCCAAGCTCGTCGTGCCATCTGGAGCAGAGCCTGCGAGCATGTTTGAGCCCTCCACCTGGGCGATGGCGTATCCGGACTTGTTTCCATGGGGAGACGGAGTGCCGTTTCTACGACGCGACACTGCTCTGGACGCACCCGAAGTGTTTCGCTACCTCTTGCTGCGGGAGGAGCTGCACTACATCTTGTGCGAGGACGAAGCGGCCGCGCGCCCCATGCTGCCGAGGTGGTCACTTTCGGAGTCTTTACTCCCTGTGATGTACGATGTCAGCCGCAGACTTCACCTCATGCGGGCAACCAAAGCGCACGTTCAGCGCCGAGGTTTCGGCAAACACTGCAAGCTTATTGCCGGTGTTTCGGTCGAGCACCTGCTGAAGGCCATGGCCCTGCACGGCGAATCCGCCGACGTCCGCAAGTTACTGCAGGACGACGCGGTGGACCTGCCGCTGAAGCGGGCCTTAGGAGGCGTGCTGCAGGCCACGGCCAGCATCATTGGCATGGAGGGCCATCGCAGCCAGATCAGGTTTCGCAGTCACGCAGCTGGATGGCACTACGGCACTCCCCACTTGTTCGTGACTCCGAATCTGGCTGATGTCCGCTCTCCTCTCTTGCTACAACTGCATCTGCAGAACGATGGAGTGGCGGAGGTGGAGGAGTTTGCAATTGCTCTGGACTGGTCGCAGGAAGCCCCAGACATGCCTACGGCAGCTGCCATGCGGCGCGTAATTGCCCGAGATCCAGTGTCACAGGCACGCTTCTTTGCTCTCATGATGGACATTTTCTTCGAGGAGGTGCTGGGCGTGTTACCGCCTTTATGGCGGGAAAGCTACCGCGTGGGCTACGCTAGAGAGTTCGAGGACGGCATGGCTACCTCCTTGAGCGGCGGCGTCTTCGGCGATGTCGCGGCCTTTTGTGGTCCGCTGGAAACTCAAGGATCGCAGAAGGTTGCTCGTGATTTGGTATCTTTTTGGGTCTCAACTCTTGACACAAACTTGGTCACTGTGTTCAAAAGGGACGTGTTCGCACCTGCCTTATGAGGACGCGGCTCGCTGCACCCGCACATCCTGGTGGTTCTGCTCGGCCACGACTTGGGGTCTCGCGTTGGCCAGATTCTGCGGGGCTTGCGTCAAGCAGAGCTGGTGGCAGAGCTTCAGCGGTGGAGCAAGCGCGTGCTCGCGGCCGCACAGCGCATGAAGTTCGACTCGCAGATGGCCTTTGCAGACACCATGGGCACTCCGCCCGTGGCCTTGCCTCTGTCGGAATCTCAGCGCTTGCAAGCCGGGCAGCACTACGCAGATTGTTCTGTGCGACCTGTGGAGCCTGACGGGCATGAAGTTTTGGCAGAAGAGCGGGCTCTGCAAGGCCAAGATGGCGCCATGACATTGACCGGGTGCTACGCATCTCTTCGCCCAAGATATCAAAGGAGGAGCGAGGCGTCTGACTTTCCATCCTTGGAGTGGAAGCGGGCGTTCTACAGCGACTACAGAAGACTGGTCATTCAGAACCACTTTCATAAGTGCACAAAGTCTTGCTTCAAGAGGACGCTGGCCAGCGCTAACAGCCAGTTTTTTTTTCGAGTGTTTTTTTCGCGCTGTGACACAGCTGCAGTCGCTAGCAGCCATGTTTCTTCGCGTTGTCAGACAGTTTGCTTTGTGATGGGAGTGTGTTCAGGCAATTAGGCTGTGTCACCCATGCGCGCTTGCTCAGGAGCGCTGCGAAAGGCAAGCGTGGCTGTCGCTTTGGATGTTTTCATGTGGAGCTTCAGCAAGACGAGGGCGGGGAGACGAAGACGCGGTGCTGGAAAGGCTGGCCACGCGTTCGGGCTGCTGACTTCATGAAGCTTCCGCACGAAACTGCAGATGTCAAGATGCTTGAAGACTTCAAGAACGAAAACCCGCACGTCTTTCAAGCACGCAGAGACCATCCATTCGAAGGCATGTCCAATCCGGCGGCGCAGGTTGTCATGCGATGCAACGTGGACGTCAAGTACCTGGGCCGCTGCTTTGCCGATGAGGATTTGGCACGGTTTTGCCAGGGCAAGGTGGATGCTCCGGAAGCTACAGTGCACGACGGCGACGCCCGTAGCGCGGCAGATGTTTCTGAACGCGCGGGCGTCGCAGTTGTTGCTGCAGCTTCCGGAGCTCAGTCAGCAGCAGCGTCTTCGTCTGCCACACAGGCGGCGGAGCTGGAGCAATCTGTGGCCAAGAAGCATCGCCATGGCACTGCTGCCTTGAAGCCAAAGACCCGGGGCGACGGCAGCATGCGTGGCGCACTGGAGCGCATGCTGATTGACATGTTTCGCGACATGCAGGACGTTGGCTTCTACGTCGGCGAGTACGCAGCCAAGAAGTTTGAGATTTCCAGGAGCTTGCTGCCGGAGCTGTTTGCTGGCGTTCAGCGCTTAGAGGAGGAAGAGCGCGAGAGGCGCAGGGAACATGCCTCAACACTGCTTGCTGAAGACTCTGCAGATGTTCCCGAAGAGCGCGGCCGCGCATCTACTGTGCAAGAACAAAGGCAGCGCTGCTTGTCGATACTTCGTCGCCTGGCTTTCGGCATGAACAGATGCATTTGCAAGTCCAATGGAAAAATGGCGTACCAGCTTCTCTACCAACAGGAGCAGTACGTTAGCTTTGCTGGATACAACATGTTTTTCCGATTCGTGCCGTATGCCATCATGCGCTGCCGCGAGGTTGCTTTAAAGGCGGCATCGCTGCGAGCTCCGCACATGCAGGTGGATCCACTGGACGCACCTGAGGAGCCGGACTCTGGACCAATGCCCGTGCGGGAGCTGGCTGAACTGAGTGAGTCGGACGAAGAAGGGGGACAGTCTAAGGCATCTGCAAGGCTTCGAGTCGTGCAGTTCAACCAGAAAGACGACTACCTACATCGCGGCCGGAACCCTTTACTGCGATGCATGTCCATGGTGATGTATTCTCGCTTTGTGCGTCGCGTTGATCGATCCAAAGCTGGCAAGCCGGATGGCGTTCGATTTTTCGAGTTTGAGAAGCATTATCCTCACTTCGAGAGTTCCTTGCAGGACCCACGGAGGGTTTTTTCTCTTACAGCTCTTAGTTCTTGCTTTTGTTTATTTTACAGTTCTTCCTTCTTGCTTTTGCTTCGTTGTCGTTTGCATGCGCGGCCAGGAGGTCAGAAGCGCGGACAACACCGTAGTGGTGCCTCTGGATCTTCGCTTGCCGCAGGAGTCCGAATCAGAGAAGTACGCAGCTTACATGCTGGGCCTGTCATTTCCTTTCCCTTTATGTTCGCAAGAGTGCGCAAGCTCGGAGTCGTGCTTCTCGTGCCACAGCTTGCGCATCGATGAAGACGGGGGTAAGATTTCGGCACGATTTTCCCCGTCCTGGCGGCACTGGAGGGCTTGCATGCAGACGCGCACCGCTTCAGCGCAAGAGCGGATCTTGGGGGGCTTGAGCTCGCCCGTCATCCGAGACGTGGTTGGAGTTCGATCTTGGTATCCACTTCAAGACGGCGATGAGATTGATCCGGAGCAGCAATCACAGAGCTTGGTGCTGCGGTGGGCTCTGCACCACATGCTCCAACCCCGATCCTGCATCTTTGTCGATGTGCCTCGCATACACGAGCTGGTGGCTGCCTTTCTTGGCCTTTTTGTTGGATTTCACTACACTCAGCTATCGCCGCTGGAGCACTTGAGCTTCACCCAGTTGACGTGGCTGCGCCGCTTCGAGCAGCATCACGCTGCAAGAAGGCTAAGCAGCAGCCAGCGTCGCGCGGAGCGCTTTGCTTACATTTCCAAGCTGGAAGAGCATGGCGATCTCGAAGAGGACGACAGCTCAGTGGACATCGAAGGCCACGATGTGCAAGATGGCTTGGGAGAGCAAGATGCTCTCGAGCGTCAGGAGCAGGCCCTGCACGGTGTGGCGCTGGATTCACTGCAGGATGTTCTCTTTCGCGAAGCAGAGTGGGCTCGAGTGCTAGCTGGACGGCAAAGCCGCACCAAGGAGACGCTGACCAATCTCACGGATTTCTGCTTGTCATTAGGAGGAGTCCCTCAAGTGCAGCAGGGATTGAGCATTCGTGCCCAAGGAGCTGTGGGTCTGCGGCGCAACTGGACTCATGCGGATGCAGAGCGGGCTCTTGGCGCTCAAAAGCGCTACCTGGAGTTTCTTTCTGGAGGCGCGGCGTATCCCATGCAAGCTCAGTTTTCGGTCGCTGTTGCTTTCATGTGCTTTTCTGGCTCGCTGTCTCTTGGTTTCGTGGAACTGCCCCGTTGTGGCCACAGGTGACGCAGAGATGGGCAAGGATGACGCGGACGAGGAGGAGTTTGCGCCGGTGCCGGAAACGCTGGACCCCTTCCTGGTGGACTTGAACGCCCGCGGCCTTGGCCCGGCCGAGTACGCGCTGGAGCTGGTGCGGAAGCACACCCTGAACAAGCAGCAAGTTCTGGCAGTGGCCCCGGTCGTGAACGCCATGCAGGAGATGTATGACAAGCGCACTGATTTCTCCAGCTGCCTGGCGGATGGAGCCAGCAGCGAGAAGTGCAACTGCTTGTGGCTTGGCGCAGGGGGCTCCGGCAAAACTTGGGCCTATACGAAGGTGCTCCGTCCTCTTTTCCAGCGATTCTTTGGACGCGCTGGCTACATCGTGGGAGCTCCCACCCACGCAGCCGTCAGACTCCTTGGCCCCGAGGCGAAGACGCTGCACAAGTGGGCCAACGTGAGCCCAAACACTGGCTTGGACCGCCGAAACCTTCGCGGTGCCAAGGCCAAGGGCAGCGCCGTGGAGGCGCAGATTGCCCAGGCGTCTGCCACGGTGATGGACGAGCTGTCCATGAATCCTCCAGATGTGTATCACGCGGCCGGCTATAGGTTTTCTCTGCTGCGACAAGAGCCTTTGGGCCTGGACATGAGCAAGTACATGGAGGAGTGGTTTGGCAAGATGCCCATCGGCATCCAGCTGGCGGACTTCTTGCAGCTGCGCCCAGCCACGCAGAAGTCGCTCTGTGAGTGGGTGTCGGCCAAGGCAGCGACAGAGCCTTCGGCCGACCCCGACGCGGACGCGGAGCACGACGACTCGGAGGAGGCTCCAAGGGCTTGGCGGCGTTTGTGAGCTTTGAGTGTTGTGTTTTTGTCTGACGCATTTCCACGGCTGGATGTAGGCCATGCCTCACTCTGAGTCTTCCGTGAGGTCAGCAACGTGTCCGAGCTCGGGCGCCTGCTGTTCAAGCAGTCACTGCAGCGGGTCGTCCACTTCACCGGCACAGGTCGCTTCTTGGATTGCGTTTCTGGGCGACAGCTCGTGCAGCTTTTGCAGCACATGCGAAGTGGGACGCGCATGTCTGACGAGCTGTGGCAAGCCGTCAAAGCGAGGAGCTACACCTCGGCCTCCGCGACTTCAGCGTCCACTCGCGAGCAGCTCCTCCAAGCTCACTGGGGCGGCTTTGCCTGGGAGCAGGTGGCCCGCTTGCAGCAGCTCAGGGCCGCGCTGGAGGCCCGAGCTGCCGGTCAGACTTTGTACTTCGCGCAGGCGATTGACCGCCCCACGGGTCCCACGCAGCTCAGCAGAGACCACGTCTTCGCAGCCTTGCAGGTCGTGAACATGACAAAGACGTCATATCTGCTTGGCATGTGTCCTCTCTACGTGGGCATGCCTGCCCGCGTGTCTTGCATATTGCCCATGCCCTTGCTGACACGCGAGCTGCCCGTGATCGTTCGAAGGATAGAGCTGCACCCGAAGGAGCCGCCAGTCCCGGAGGGTCAGGGGTGTGTTGTTCTCGCATATCAGCCTCTGGCAGTGCTGGTAGAAGTAGATGACGAGGAGTACAAGAACTACTGCCTACCTGGGCATGAGGGCGTTCCGCCCGGGCACTTTTTCATCCGCGCCATATCTTCAGAAAACGCTTGGTCTTTTCATACTGCTGGCAAGGAGAAGATCAGCGTGGTGCGCAAGCAGGTGCCGCTGGCTCCTCGCTGTGTTTTGACTCACTACGGGCTGCAGGGCGTGACTGCCCGGCGGGGTCTCGTGGCCTTCCTTTCCAGGCCCAGCTGGATGAAAGACGCAGACTACGCCCTGGCGATGTACGTCATGCTATCTCGCCCGCGCAAGTTGGACGACTTGTGGATCATCGACTTGCCTGAGAGGGACGTGTTTGAGGGGCACTTGCACGCCCACAACACCACGCTGGTGGAGAGGATGCAGCAGTTCGAAGCGCAAGCGCTTCGGGACGAGAGCAGGGCATTGTCCTACGTTAGAAAGCTTGGCTGGCACAGCTCCGAGTTCGTGTCCGATCTCTTCCCCTCTGGCGCTTTTGAGCGGCGAGTCCGGCAAAAGCTTCGTGCGTGACACGCAGCCTGGGCTACCACACCGTTCGTCATCAAGATGGCTCAGCACTGCAGACAGCTATAGTCGTGTCATCTGGGTTGGCTCGCGCTGGCGGATGTTTCCGACGCGCGAGCGATCCCAGTCTGGCGCGACATAGACGTGGGAGGACGAGCATCTTGGTGGTCGGATTCCGGCGACTTCAAGGACGACCTTGGCACTTCCAGTCTCCGCGGCGGCACGCGTGATTCTTTGTGAGTCCTCCGGGCGAGTTCGTGTCCGATCTCTTCCCCTCTGGCGCTTTTGAGCGGCGAGTCCGGCAAAAGCTTCGTGCGTGACACGCAGCCTGGGCTGCCACACCGTTCGTCATCAAGATGGCTCAGCACTGCAGACAGCTATAGTCGTGTCATCTGGGTTGGCTCGCGCTGGCGGATGTTTCCGACGCGCGAGCGATCCCAGTCTGGCGCGACATAGACGTGGGAGGACGAGCATCTTGGTGGTCGGATTCCGGCGACTTCAAGGACGACCTTGGCACTTCCAGTCTCCGCGGCGGCACGCGTGATTCTTTGTGAGTCCTCCGGGTAGCATAGCTCATGAGTAGCTCAGGTAGTGATGCCCGGCTTGTTGCTGAGCGCAACGAGCGGGCGCATGCGACGAGCAAGAACAATGCGAGTGAGTCGCGAGCAGTCTGGGCTTTTGCTTGTATGCGGGCGCACAACTCCGGCAGAGCCAGCAGCCAGCGCCACAAACGCACACGAACGACACCGCCAGCACTGGCGAACACCACGCGCAGTCTCACGCGCAGCAGCACGTGGCGCATCATGCGCAGCATCGCGCGCAGCGTCACGCACCGCGCCACGCACAGCTTCGCGCGCAGCACGCAGCCGCCACATCTTGCAACACGCGTTTCGCGATCTTCCTCTGCCAGACAACATCAGCAGATTGAGCGCTTGCGCTGTCTCCATGTTTTGCTCTTCGAGGGAAGCCGAGTGAAGCCGGACAACATCAGCAGATTGAACCAGCCTCGCGCGCAGCATCATGTGCCACATCATGCGCAGCACCGCGCGCAGTGTGACGCACCGCGCCACGCACAGCTTCGCGCGCAGCATGTAGCCGCCATATCTTTCAACATGCGCTTTGCGATCTTCCTCGCTGCTGCCAGACAACATCAGCAGATTGAGCAACCTGCGTGACATGCTTGAGCGCTTGCACTGACTCCACGTTTTGCTCTTCGAGGGAAGCCGAGTGAAGCCGGACAACATCAGCAGATTGAACAACTCGCATCAGCACCTTGAGCAGTTGTGTTGCCTGCACGCTGTTGCACTTGAGTGAAGCCAAGGGAAGCCAAGGGAAGCCGAGTGAAGCCGGACAACGTCAGCAGATTGAACAACCTACATGACATGCTTGAGCTTTTGTGCTCATTGCACGCTGTTGCACTTGAGTGAAGCCGAGGGAAGCCGAGTGAAGCCGGACAACGTCAGCAGATTGAACAACCTACATGACACGCGTGAGCATTTGTGTTGCCTGCACGCTGTTGCACTCGAGTGAAGCCAAGGGAAGCCGAGTGAAGCCGGACAACACCAGCAGATTGAACAACCTACATGACATGCTTGAGCATGTGTGCTCATTGAGCGCTGTTGCACTTGAGTGAAGCCGAGGGAAGCCAAGGGAAGCCGAGTGAAGCCGGACAACATCAGCAGATTGAACAACCTCCGTGCCACACTTCTGCATTTGCATTGAGACCTCGCTATGTAAGTTGCCTGCATGTCCAGGAGCTTCGCTCCAGTTTCGCTTCGCCCAGGTGGTGGTGGTGTCTCCACGGTGCCTCAGGTGTTGGTTCTCCCCCGCCTCGCCTTCCGCGCCACGCGCCTGGTGGTTGGCTCAAGCTAGCGCGGAGCAATCCGAAGCACAGTTGATGCACTCATCTCGCTGCTATTCTCGCCCTTTGCCGCGTAGAGCTAGCTGCAGAGCAGTACCTATTTTCCGGCTTGACGCGCGGCGGGGCTCTCAAGCACCTGGACATGTGGCACATGTTATTTATGGCTGTTTTATGTTTTCGTCTTGCTTTGTCGCAATGCTGCTACAAACGCTTTGCGCCCGGGCGCCGGGGCTCTGACCTGCTGGCGCGCGAGCCTTGGGCGCTTGCTCAGAGGGCGCCTTTTCCCTTGGGCATATGCAGTTAGTTACCTGTCACTTGCGCCATGCTGCTCAAGACGCGCTGCTGTCAGAAATTTCAGGACCTTGGGCACTCACCTATCCAAGCGCGGAGCTTAGACAGTTTTCGCCTTCAGGTCTTTTCCGCATCGAGTTAAGAGCAGAGCATTTCCTATGCTCTGGTTCTCTGTGTGGGACACGCGAGCTCGCAGACTCGAAAAGCAGGGGTCTCGGCGCCGTTTGTTTCTTGACTTGCTGGGCGTGCGTGGCTGGGTATGCGCACGCACGTCATTTGGAAGCGCTTCGAACCTCTTGGCTCGAAAGCCCGAGTTTTTCCCAGCTTGCTCAAGGCACGTCGGACACCTCAGAGGGCGCCTTGCAGTTTTTTCCTTGGGCATATAAAGTAAGTTACTTGTTATCCGCGCCGTGCTGGCGAAGACACGCTGCTGTCACAAATGTCAGGACCTTGGGCTCTCACGTATCCACGCGCGGGCCTTAGACAGTTGCTGAGAGTGCACCATTCAGCTTTGTGTGTCTTTCACGCATGTAGTTAGCTGCAGAACATTTCCCGTGCTCTGGTTCTGCGCGTGGGGCGCTCAGCCATGTCGGACACCTCAGAGGGCACCTTGCAGCTTTTCCTTGGGCATATAGAGTAAGTTACTTGTTGCTTGCGCCATGCTGGCGAAGACACGCTGTTGTCACAAATATCAGGACCTAGCTGCAGAGCATTTCCTGCGCTCTGGTTCTCTGCATGGGACCCTTGAGGTCGCAGACTCGAAAAGCAGGGATCTCGGTGCCATGTGTTTCTTGACTTGCTGGGCGTGCGTGGTGGGGTATGCGCATGTGCGTCATTTGAAAGCGCTTCGAAGCGCTTGGGTCGAAAGCGCGAGTCTTTTCCAGCTCGCTCAGCCACGTCGGACGCCTCAGAGGGCACCTCGCAGTTTTTGTTTTATAGAGTAAGTTACCTGTTGCTTGCGCCATGCTGGCCAAGACACGCTGTTGTCACAAAGGTCAGGACATGTCAGGACCTTGGGCTCTCACGTATCCACGCGGGGGCCTTAGGCGGCTGCTGAGAGTGGACCATTCAGCTTTGAGTCTCTTAGACATGTAGTTACCTGCAGAGCATTTCCCGTGCTCTGGGTTCTGTGCATTGGTCCGAGGTCGTGGACTCGAAAGGCGGGGGGTCTGGGCGGCATTTGTTTCTTGACGTGCTGGGCGTGCATGGTTGGGCATGCGCACGTCATTTGGACATGCTTCGAAGCTTCTGAGTGGAAAGCACGAGTTTTTTTGCCCAGCTTGCTCAGCCATGTCGGACGCCTCGAAGCAGCCCGCGTACTCCGGCCTCACTCTGTGGGTTGGGCTTACTCCGGAGGATGCCGACAAGATCTTCGTGAGCGGGGAGAAGGTGATGCCTCACTGGGGCGGCAGATGGGGGCTCAAGCCGACGCCCGTGGAGGCCACGCGGCGCGCGCGCGGCACATCGTTCTTTTGCGCGTGCCCACTTCTCGCCTAGCTAATTCGTAACCTTGCGCAATGAGGCTTTGCTGCGGTGCCAGCAGAGCGACTTGGAGCCGGACGCTGACCCGAAGCAGGCGCGCATCCACGAGATCTCCTTCACGAGTCTTGGCGTGTGCCATTACTTCGCCTCTGGACTGCATAGCTTTTTTTTTTTAGGGTAGAAGGTCTCGAGCATGGCGCGCGATCGTTGTTTCGAGCGAGCAAGCGCGCAAGGTCAACGACCAGCTGCAGAACATTGGCGAGGGCTATTTCCGCTTCTACTCCCACTTGGAAAGAGAAGCTTTCGACTCCACCGGCGAGCTCCTATATGCACTGGCCGCTGACTGCCAGCAAGCCATGTAGCTCGCAGGCGCGTTTGCTCTCCCACCGGCTTGGTCGCCAGCGGATGTTTCCGGAGCGACCAAGTCGGCGGTGCATTTTTGAAGCGCATCGCGTAGCGCGCGAGCTGAAAAGTGCCGGTGATCAGCAGAAGTCAGGCAAGCCGCAGTGGTTACCTTGCGCCGCATGTCCGCTGCAGAGCGTGTCAGGAGCTGCGGCCTCTGCCCTATCCACGCGTTGGCCTCAGATACTCCGGTCCTTATGCCGCACGCTCGCTGAGTCGTGTCAGGAGCCGCGGCCTCTGCTATGTCCACGCGCGGGCCTTAGATGCTCCGGCCCTGCACTCTGCGATGGTCGCAAGCACGGGAGGTGTCTCGCTTTGACTCAAGTGTGGCATCCCTGTCACATATTGCGCGCTAGGCTTGGAGGGGTAGAGATGGCCGCATGAAGCTGGGGAAGTGCGTCTATGACCAGGTTGTTTTTTTGCTCAAGCTATTTTGCTTTGTTTTGTTTGTGGATCTGCTTCCTCCTCCTTTTCAGCTTCACAAAATGGAGGTGCTCTCCCGTTTGATCTCTAAGAAACTCGAGAGCTTCGAGATGGAGGTGCGGGAGAAGGAGTCCACCCAGAACCGCATGCCCCTGTCTGGCGTAGTCAAGATGACTTTTGCCTCGAGCACTGGCCGCATTGCTCTGGAGGATGAGGTCTGCTTTGTTGGCGAGGGCGCCTTCAAGAGGGTTATGGTGTGCAAGAAGTATCCCCTGGCTCTCAAGTTCACCTTCAAGGTTGGCGCGGCCAAGCAAAGCTGGCCGCATCATTGCTTGAAGGAGCCAGAGGTGTTCGACCAAGCCTCTACCTGCCATGACCTCATGGTCGCCTACTTTGGGGGAGTTTTCTTGGACGGCGACTGGTCGCGTACTCTTCGAGGCTCCGCACGCACGCCGGCAACAGACGTTGGTTCTGTCACCATCGCCGAGCGCGCGTGCGAGGTCAGTGAGACCGTGGCCCGCCAGCAGTGGATGCAAGCCTGCGCTTCCACGCTGCTTCGACTTCACTTGAAGATGCAGCTGGGATTGGCTCGTACTGTTTTGGAGTCTTCCACGCTGCTTCGACTTCACTTGAAGATGCAGCTGGGATTGGCTCGTACTGTTTTGGAGTCGTTTCTGCGGGGCTTCACGCCGGGGGACGCGAAGCTGGACAACTTTGGCACTCGACTGTCGGAGGCATGGGCTATCGGCGCTCAAGCGGAGAGGCGAGCGGACTTTTCCGAAGCTTCCACGCTTGGGTCCGTGTGCCCGGATGACCGCTGGGTCCTCATCGACATTGACCCTTTTCAGAAGTCGTCGATTCACCACGCCAACCAGCCGGAGGGCTCAAACTTGTGCTAGGTCATGCTCCGGTCCGTGACCCACTTGTCAGCGCTGCTGGATCCGCGCAGTAGCTACGCGGCTCACGTGGACCAAAGCTGGAGGGTGCCACTGCAAGAAGTCGTTCAGATCTTCAGCGCGGTGTTTTCCAACGAGTCTGAGCTGAAGTGGACGACCAAGTTCCTTGTCTATAATTTGAAGCTGTCGTGTCGCGCACCAGGTTGCTCATTTGAACTGTTGAGACCATGTCCCCAGGCTCAGTCAGCAGCAAGCTCTTGCCGTGATGCGGGAGCTGCAGACCCGCTTCGACGCCCTTGTGGCAGCCTACCGACCTAGTCCATCTTCGGCACCTTCGCGACCACCCGCGACAGTTGAAGCTCCCACAGCGCCCCGTCCCCCTTGCCGCATGAATACATGGGGCGAGACCTTCTGCCAAAAACTCTTGGCACGAAGCCCACTACTGGCTGTCAAGCTTCGAGTCAAGGAGACAGTGATGAGGGGCCTGGCGCAAGTTGAGCAGTGCCCAAAGCCAAACCGACTTCGTGTCAAGTGGCTCGCTGCGCCGTTGGAGTTCTTGTCGTTCTGCAGCGAGGTGCAGGACTCCAATGATTTGTCAGGACCACGCCCAGGAAGACGCAGCGCCAACTGCAGCGGCGATTCATGCGCGGGAGGTGTGCCACGTGGAAGGCAAGCTCGCTGTGTCAGTCTGGGTGTCACTGGCTGACGCTGCTTGGCCGGCGACTTGCCAGCACTACGTGCAGTCCTACTGCGCCCGCACTTGCTTGGCGACTTGGTCCACGAAGGAGATGGACGAGTCCCTGGGGCGCCTCCAGGAAGAGTTTACTGTTCGTCCAGATCAAGCGGGATTTTTTCAGTCCCCGAGCGAGCGGCTGCAGCCCGAAGCGGTCACCAGAGAGCAAAGAGAAATAGATGGCGCGCTGCCATACCAGGCGCGCAAGTCGGATGAGCGGAAGCGCAAGGTTCGACGTGGATACGAAGATGTCCCACCATTCGTGCTCAAGGTGGTTCAGGACTGCGCATGCAGCTTGGTGTGTAGGGGATTCTTCGGCGTTCATGGTTGTTTCGCACAGATTGCTCCGTCGCAGGACATGCTGCGGGCGCTGCACAACCTCTTGCCACTGGATCGCCTTTGCTGGAGTGCGCAGGAGAACGAGCTCGCGTCGACCCAAGCAGGCGCGAATCCTATGTGGCAGAAAGGCTACGATGGCGCCTTCAAGTTTGGCATGAAGCTTTGCGAGCTCATGCGCGCGGACTGGTTCCGTTCAGAGCCGGACTGCTACGGCCTTCGCTCGGAGTTCATCATAGACGTGTTCCTGGCAATGTTGGCGTGGATGCGTCCGCATTTTTGTCAGCTTGGCCAACACTCCACCACTGAGGAGCGGCAGAACCACTTTTCGCACCAGCTTCGGTTCTATGGCGTGCAGCTCTCTGACGCAGAGATGGAGTCTTTGGCGGGCACTGTGGTGGCTGCGACCTCCGTGAGATGGATGTGGGTCTCCAGCTACATTGCCTTGAGAAGACTTGCCGACCCTGCCTCTGCGGCTTCGCGATGACTCGCGATGGCAGCACGGAGTTGGGATGGACTGGCTTGTGCTGGCGGGCGTTTCCGACGCGCGAGCCAGTCCGCCCCTGCGCGGCACAGACATAGGCAGCGCTCTCGCGAAAGCAGTTGCGCACGCGCTGCTTGCGCGCCTCAGGCTGTCAGCGCGAGCGCGATTTGCTGTGCGACTTAGGCCCGGCGACCCAGGAGAGCCAGGCCTGATCGCTTGCTACAGCTTTGTCACGCTGTGCTTTCATGCTGTCATGGCCCCCTCGATTGCACTTGACTGCTTGCGCCCAAGTCTGCTCGCGCACGAACGGCAGGAGCCACGCAGACTGGATAGCGAGACCTAGGCCGCATCACAGCTTTGTCATACTGCGCCAAGCCTTAGTCAAGCCAGAGAGCGCCGAGCCACACATACACACACAAAGGACAAACACCCACGCACACACATCTAAATAGCTTTGGCTTTGGCTTCCTTTCAGGCTGGTCTCACTTAGGGCTTCGTGGCAAGGGCTGCGGAGGCGAATGGTCGACCTGCGTTTGCACCTCAGATTTTTGTGTCAACTCGAGGGCGCTAGCGCTCAGCATGGCCCAGAAGCAGATGTCGCTGTGCGACTGAGGCTCAACCCATTCTAGGAGACCCAGAAGGCTGAGGCTTGGTCGCTTGCTAGAGCTCAGTAATGCTGTGCACTCATGCTGTCACTGCCCCCTCGATGTCACTTTACTTCTTTGCCGGGCCTTCACTTGTCTGAGCTGCGCTCGCCAGAGAGCCGCTGGGGCTGACAGTGGTGCGTAAGGAGGCACTTGCCATTGCGCTCATGGCGCAACCGCTGCTGGACTTCATAGCCTTCAAGTACTTTCGGGACTTCCTGACTCGGCTGGATATGCACTTTGATGTTCCTTTGAGCGTAGATACCGAGTCTGTCAGACAGGCGGTGCGTGAGCGCGTCGCGCGGGCTACAGGGGGCCCTGACGGTGACGATCTTCGACGCCGCTGTGGCATGTTCCTCAAGTGGCGCGGCTTTCCTGCAGCTAGCCGCCCCCGCGCTCGGTCGCGATCACCCACGGACTCAGCGCCGCCACGACAAGACTTGGCGGAGGAGCTCGCGGTTGCTCGCGAGCACTTCGTGGACTACATGGAGGACCTCGAACTAACGCAGCACTCCCCTCGCAGCGTGCGTCTGCGCACGGTGGCTGCCGTTTGCGAGGACCGTCTGAGCTGCATGCACGAGCTCTGCTCCGCGCCCGAGACGAGCGTGTGGCAGACGCCAAGTAGAGAGGCCGTGGCTGGGTGGGGTGCTTTGCTGGAAAGACATCGCCTCTTCCTTGCCTGGCGCGACATGCTAGGGGCCGCCGAGGATCTTGACGCTGCTGACGGGCCCAGCCAATGGTCTGGAGATGCTGTGGCCGGCGCGTACGCGTCGGATAGCCGGAGCTCCTGCCGGCCGTCACGGAAGCGGGCCGCGTCTCCGTGTCCTGAGAACGCGCACTGCCCGAAGTTCGCACGCAGGCGTCAGCGAGGCGAGAAAGCGGGAGTACCTGTTCCTCTACGCGGCGCACGCTCGATGTCTTACGTGCCTAGAATTTTTGGCCAGCCAGTCTGACTTCAATGTTGCTTGCAAGTCCGCGGGCAAAAGTGCCCGAGAATGGGCTGTAAGTAAGCCGAACAGTGCAGTCCTCGACAACGAGCTGGATGCTTTTCTCTGTAGGCACGGCCTGTGACCGCGCGGGAGGGGGCCAAGATGCAGGCCGAGGCCCTCGAGCAACACGCCCGAAAAGTGTCCAACATGATTGGGGCGCGGCCTTGGGAGTGAGACGTGTCTAGCACAGAAGCGACGGCGCGGGCGGATGTTTCCGAAGCGCTGTCGCATGAGCAGAAGCTTTCGAAAAACAAAAGAAGCTCCTCTCGGGAGCCGGTCGTTGCAGCTTGATCTTTCTTAGTTGTTTCTGCAAGTGCGCCGGGTGACCGCTATCGCTGAGTCTTGCTAGGCAGTCATGCGCGAAAGCTGTCAGGCGGATGAAGCGGCGGCACGCGCCTCAGAGTGTAGCGCATGTTGAGGGCGTGCGCCTTGGTTGTCTGCTCAGTAGACATGCCGAGAAGCAATCGAGTCAGCACGTGCCGCCACCCGCACGGACATGCATCTCAGTCAGTCATGCTACACCTGGGTCTTGCTAGGCAGTCTTGCGTGAAAAGTCTCAGGTGGATGGAGCGGCGGCGCGCATCTCAGAGTGCAGCGTTGCGCAGTGATTGAGGGCGTGCATGTTGGTCATGTCTGCTGCGTAGACATGCCGAGAAGCATTGAATTCCTGTAGCACGGAAAGGCGTCTCAATGAGTCATGGTATCTGTGCTGCTTGCTACACTCTCAGCACAAAGTCAGTTTCCATTAGGCAACAGACCCAGACTGCCCGGATGCCCGCTTTCTGGCTGAAGCAGCCTCTGCTCGGCATGTACCAGGATAAGCTCAAGGACTGCCTCGGGACGGCGGAAGCTGTCCGGGACAAACACTGCGCAGGCTGCGGCTCTACCGAGCGATTGTGGCAGACCGAGCCTGGAAGGATCGAATACGAAAAGCTCGGCCTCTGCGAGCCTTGCTGGGACTGCTTGATGTTGCCGGGAATGTCGGCCCAGAAGCAACTTCGTCAGTGCTCGCTTCTCACCGCAGATGGACTTGCAGTGGCGAAGCATGCATGCATGGGCATGGAGGCTGTTGGTATAGAGCAGGAGT